>CAWUFW010009832.1:600000-750256 GCA_963921515.1 Calotriton arnoldi
ATGGTTTGCCCGAGATATCCCTCATGAGCAAGTCTGATTATCTTAGGCCTAAACCCACAAGGAGGTACGAATTTGTCATTGCTCATCAAAACCTTAGACTCATTAACACTCAATTCATCCAAGATCTTAACGAAAGGTCTTACAGAGGGGACTACAGTGCTTTCTCTTCTACCACCAGAGACCAACATGCGTTCCACATCCTTCAGGGTAGAGTCTTGATCCATGCACAAGTTCCACTCATCCGCCGACAAGGCCCCGCCAACGCATTACGCTACATCACCCAAAGAGGCTACAGCTCCATCTTGTTCCCAAAAAGCGCCTTTGCTCTGACCTCCCTTGCTCCTCAAAGACAAGCGAGACAAGCAGTCTGCTTGTGCATTTTTCCAGCCCTGAATGTGAGACACCCGGTACCTGTATTCTTGGAGCCGAGAAACGAGTCTGGCTAATCTAGCTGAACACTTACCGGTGCCTCCTGGACTTAACACCTTAACCAAGGGCTTGTGGTCAGTGCGGATGCAGAAATCAAGACCCCACAAGAAGGTCCTGAAATGCTCAACAGACCATGCAGCTGCCAACGCTTCACGCTCAATGATTGAGTAGTTACACTCACACTCGGACAAAGAGCAGGAGGCAAACACCACAGTTCTCTCACACCCCGCATGGACTTGGGACAAGACAGCCCCCAACCCACAAGCACTGGCGTTGACTGTAAGAAAAGTTGTGAGGTGGGTGTCAAAGGGTGCAAGAACTCCAGCTTCACAAATGTCCTTCCTAATGAGGTCAGAAGCACACTGTTGAGCATCACCCCAAGTAAAGGAACACCCCTTCTTCAACAACAACCTGAGGGCCTCAGTTTTGGTGGCAAAACAACTGACAAACTTGGCATAATACTCTATATGGCCCATGAACGACCGTAATTGGTCCTTGTCATGAGGAACAGGGGCATCACGGATTACTTCAATTAGGTCAACTTTGGGGCGAACACCCTGCCCTGAGATAGTATGGCCAAGGTACTCGATCTCCTCCACAAGGAACCTGCACTTGTCTTTCCTCAGGGTAAGCCCAGCCTCCCTCAATCTGCCCAGGACTTCTCTCAAAATCTTGTTGTGCACCTGAACTGACTCCCCAAATACGAGGATGTCGTCCTGAAAGAATTTTACATTCTAAACGCCCCTCAACACCTCAGTCATGATACGCTGAAAGACACTGGCCGCGGAAGACAGCCCAAAAGGTAGTCTTTTAAACCTAAAGGTGCCCTCCATGGTAATGAACGACGTGAGATCTTTGGACGCTTCATGTAACTTAATCTGGTGATAAGCACTTTTCAAATCAAGTTTTGAAAAGTAATTACCACCCCTAAGCAAGAGCAACAGCTCATTAATGTTGGGAAGGGGAAATGAGTTGGTAACGACATGCTGGTTCAAACTGCGAAGGTCCACACAGAACCTAAGCTTACCATTGCTTTTCTTGGTGATCACTACCGGAGAGACCCACTCGGACGCCTCAACCGGTTCAATGACCCCATCCCTGAGCATGTCATCCAACAATTGTTTGACTTCATCCCTTACAACAACTGGGACCCTCCTCAATTTATGTTTGACTGGGAAAGTACCCTCTTTTAAAACAATCCTATGAGTGTGATGGAGCAAGGACTCACAATGAGACTTGCTCGTACACAATCTTCTCACAGTATTAATTAATTAAACTTTGTAATGTCTTTATTAATAAGTGCATACACTACACCGTATCCGAGAGACGCTTGCCTATGTGTTTTCAGTGATAAGTAATCCTTGTCTAATCCAAAATGGCCGCTAAAGCGCGGGAAACTCAACTGCACATGTGTCAACCATATCACGTGGTATGACGTCTTTCTTTGCTTGGAGGGAATCTTTGCTTCTGCGCAGTGTATGCTAAAATGGCTGCTTTATGTTCTCACATGCTAAAGCTTTCGCGTTGCTGCAATTAATAATGTGGTATTCTAACGCTACTAATGCGGGATAGATTTTATAATTAAATGGGAATAGAGTAGAAGTAGGGGTATACAGTGAAACATTTTATTTTTGATTTTAATATGTTTCTTCTTTGATTTCTATTAGTTCATAAATGGGCCTGGGTTAAAACGGAACAGCAGCTCAAGAGCCAAGGAACGTATGCATGCGCTCTGAGGATAACAAGACAAGGCGATGAAGTCAACTTGGAAGATATCCAAGGACACGACCCGTTGGTCACCTCCACTGTACATCTGAGATGTTCTATCAATCGCAACATTTTGTATACACTTTATATTAAAATTTGTCGTGAGACGGGTGGGAAATAAAGCAAATGTATTAATTGTGAGTGGCGGTATTTTAAAACAATGGGCTTAAAGAAATTTAACTAAATTGTCATGGTGTGAGGATCAACCCCCTGTCCCTGTCCAATCAGAAGTAGTGGGCCCATAAATTTGAAACATTAATGGGAGGTACCTGGGTGTAGAAGGGTATAATAGATATAGAATTAGCTAATTAGTTAGCACAGGAGCAGAGCACAGGAGATCAGGTTTTGGGTGCTCAACGAGCTGATCGATTACAGACTGAACCGCTGTCCAGAGAGGTCCTGAGATGGGGCGGCGGATTCCATTAGAAAGAAGACACAGAAGAATCGAGGAGGAACGAAGTATCAGAGAGGGGAACGACGCAGGCGTCCTTGGTAGAGAGGTCACCTGTCCTGTCTTGAACCTGGTCCGGAGGTCTTTGGTCTTCATCCTTCTTGGGACCTTTTCTTTCCAACTCCTTGGCCAAGGGGTTTGGTTTCTCACACTTTAGGTAACTATAAATGCGAAATCTTTTAGTTGTACTGCTGTCTCTATCTTCTCTTCTCTGAGGGACCGTCATTTGATGCTTAATAGGTGATATTATAGTATATTTCCTCCTTGATATGCGATTAAGTACTAAGTGCATTGTAATTTACTCTGCTAAAGAATTTAGATAAACATTTTAATAATTCCTGAGTCAGTGGTTATTTCAGGTGTTTTATGATATTATTTTGTATGATCTCATTTTATCCCAATTATCAAAGGTCCATTGGTAAGTCATTACTCTTCAATCAGGAAAGGTAATTGGTAGCAGGGATTTTGATAAAGAGTACAACTGATTCCCACCAGCGGTGATTATTAGTTAGCGTGAATGAATGGGCCCAGGTGAGTATTTTGTGTATGAATGCTTGTTGCTAGTAACCTGCTGGATCAGTTTTCTGGCTATCAGAGGATGGTTGTACTTTGTTAATTGGGTAATGAGAATTTTATTTTTATGAACTAACATCCGTTTGTTTAAAAAGCTTTGTTTATGTTGTCTAGAATCCCCGGGGAATTTGAATAGCGGATGGTAAGTGGAAGCCATACTGCAGTGAGGTTATCTGTCAGGCAGAAATAGTACTGAAAAGTTAAGCAGGGCTAGCAGTACTTGTTAGGGACTCTGTGCGTGTGAGTGACAGCAAAGGAATACGCTGGTGAAAATTCGATGTTATATCACCTAGAAAGGGTAACATTGAGGGAGTAGCAGGTATTTCCGGAGCTTACGTGAAGAGTAAACGGAAGGGTTTTACTCGCAGTGTATGTCTAGTAAACGGAAGGAGTTACTAGGAGGTGAGAGAAATCTATCTTTTTAAATTTAGAGAAACTGGCATGATAGCGAATGTTTTATGTTGGTACTGAATTTTAAAGGAAGCGTTGAAAGTTTTGCGTACGATTTTTGTAAAGGGAGGGTCAGCTGTCAGAGTAAAGGCTGACGTCAGAAACGCCGCGCTGGGATTGGTCGACACAGCGGGCGTGGAGCGAGTTTGTAAAGGAGGGGTCGGTAGTCAGGAGTAATACTGACGTCACAGGTGCCGCGCTGGGATTGGTTGAAACAGCGAGGGACAGAGAAGCGCAGATTGTAAAGGAGGGGTCGTCAGACAAACGTCACAGAAAAGCAGCGCTAGGATTGGCCCAAAATAAATGTTAGCTGGAATTTGATTGGTTGACAGCATAGAAGTCGAAATTTTAGTGGACAGTGTAGATTATATGTGGAAACGCGATCCGACTTTAATAGGAACACGTCCAGACAGGAGATTCCTAGGTTTTGCCGAATATAATTCAATAAACAGATATTTACCTAAAATGTACGGAGAAAGGAGAAAAATTTCATTTTTACAAAAGTTCAAGAATTATTTCAAAAAGGATAAGCCAATCAAAACTAGGGAAGGAATTATCGTTCCACCAGCAAAAACGCCTGCCTCATTCATGATGATGGAGTGGGGTTATCATACTTGCGTCTGGTAAGAAAATTGGATAGAATATACAAAAGATGACGGAATATTAGCTTTCCCAGAGAATGGTACTTTCAATGGGAGAATTCTTCAAAATTTAAGAATAAGAATGAATGAATTAGAACCCAGACCAAGATTAACGCAATACGAAGCCCTAGAAGAATGGGAAACAGAGGCATTTGAACGAGATAGACCCAGAAGCAATAGGGGGTTATAGGGGATTTTTCCCTAGACACCAAAATGAGACAAGAGAAAGTCAGATGAAACAGTGGAGAAGAGCGATGCTTACCGAGGGTTTGTATCCAGTATTCATGGCAGATGAGCCATTAGGGAGCAAATGCAAAGAAAAGACAAAACACGTGACAGGGTTTGGAGAATCTGAAGATGAATTTATGGAAGAAATATTAAAGAACCCTCCACCATACCAGGAAGGGTTGGGTGGATGATCCCCAAGTGCGCCAATTTTGAGAACACCATTGGTACCTCAAGTACTGCATAATCCACCAGTTAATAGGGTACTTCAGGATAAGGAAAGAGAGGCTGTAGACAGAAACAGAGCAGAATTGATACAGAAAATAACACAGTTGAATGTACATCCTGATTCCCTGTTCATACCTGTAACCATTGGTCCTGTGGTCCCTTTATATGGTGACAAAGTAAATTGTCCGAAACCTCTAGTTATGCCTACACCTGTGGATATTGCCTAAACATGAAGCTATAATAATTGATGATCATATCAGTGATTGTGAATCTATGATTTCACTAATGGATTTACCTATACGAAACTCTGTAAATAGCACCCCCAGAAGAGTCACACCTGGTTGCTCAAAGGATGTGAATATAATAACATCATCAGGAACTAAAAGTGCAACAGTAGTAACCCCAGAAGATTTAGAAAGATGGGCACAAGGAATAGACAGACAAAGTTCACCCCCAAAGATTTCGGACATTTATAAATTAAAAGTCGAGTTAGAAGAAATGATAGCAGGCAATGTAGGAGTAGATCGTTTAAATACCTACAGTGAAGAAGAATTGTTCGTGTGTAGGAGTATAACAAGAAATGTAAAGATATTCCATGAAAAGTTAACGGATTTGGCCTCAGAAATAGGAATTGAAATAAGAAAGTCAAAAGTACTACAGAAACCATATAGAGCAGATTTTACTGACAAAGATTTAGAAAATATGAATACATCTGGTAGGAAATTACAAGTGAAAGAATTAATGTCAGTATTACAGAAATGGGGAGAACTGGATAAATGGAAAACTAGATGGACAAAGAAAAAGGAAGAGGCACGATACAGTAGAACGACTTCTGAGTATCTATTGAAGGAAACAGGAAAAGTAGAACAGCTGTACCCGATGCGGGAAGTTCCAGGAGGAGGTTATGTTCATGTCCCATGGAGCAGGCAAGACATTTTGTCATTTACGAATGATTTTCCAAAGTTGAGAGAAAAACCAATTGAATGGTACAAGCAGGTTGAGAGGTTTGTGAAAGTTTCGAAGGTATTGTTAAAAGATTTGGATGGTTTGTTTGACATAGTGGTACCTGCAGATTTATGGACAGATTGTAAAATTACAATCGACTGGCCTAGTGAAGAGTATCCTAGAGATGCAAAGACAGGTGCCCCATCAAATGATGTGATGAAAAAGTATCACCAGGTAATAACTTATTTGAAAGGGAAAATACCACCAAAAGAAACAGATTGGGTGAAGATAGACAGGACTACCCAAGAGGCAAGTGAATCGGTACATGCCTATTACGAACGTCTATTACAGGTGTTTAAGCAGTACAGTGGTTTTGAAGATATTGGAGACAAAAATATGAGTCAGTTTGTCTATCGATTTGTTTATGGTCTAAAACCAGAGATTTGCCAGATGATTAAGCAGCACATGTTGTGCTGGCAAGGGAAGCCTATCGATGAAATTTTGAAATATGCCAAGTATTGTGGGGATGACATCAAGGACAGGCACAAGAAACTACAAGAGAAGGTAATGTGGGCTCAAGTAAAAATGGCTGAGAAACAGGGAATTAATTTGGATAATCCAACAGAAAGTCAGGGAAAAGAATCTGGAACGAATGGGGATACAAGAAATGGTGGAAAAGTGAGAGGACGAATGAGTAGAGAAGAGGCTAAAAAAAAATGTCCTTGTCATGGATGCGGAAAGTTGGGACATTGGAAGAACGAATGTAAAAAGATTCAAAATAATAATGGCCCAAATCATAATTTAAATCCACAGACGCAGAATGACTCACAGCAGGGTGTAAATCCTCAGAGTCAGTTGCCACCTGCCCCTATACAGGGTAATGTAAGCAGAGCAAAGCACGGTACAGACATCGGATATCAAGGAGGAAGTGGTAAGAATGAATATGTAACTTCACAATTTCTTTTACAGGATGAATTTAATTCCTATAGTTATCAATGACGGTGCCTAGGAGAGGGGGAGAAAGAGTGCGTACTTGGCGCATCCTTGCCGGTAGATCAGTCAGGTCCATATGTTGAAGGGAAAGTAAAAGGTAATGATATCACTTTTCTTTTGGACACTGGTGCTACCCGTTCTACTGTAAGAACAGCAGACATCCCAGACCTTCCTCTCTCTGGAGAAGCTATCCAAGTTGTAGGTGTAGCAAATCAAAAGATCAAAACACCCCTTACTGAGCTCATGGAAGTAAGAATAGGAAATTTCCGAGAAATGCACCAATTTGTGGTGTGTGATTCCAGTCCAGTAAATTTACTGGGCAGAGATTTACTGTGCAAAATGAATTGCACTATTTTTTGCACACCGGATGGTGTCGCAATACAGACCCCGGATGAAGATCATGTATACAAATTCATGATAGCCAAGCAAGGTACGGAAGTAGATGAGATGTTCTCCTTAATAACCAAAGATGAGTTACCAGAAGAGTTAAGAACTACAGTGAACTCAAAGGTATGGGATTTTACTGGGAAAGAGGTAGGACTTATGGCAAAAATAGACCCAGTAAAGATCACTGTAAAAGAAGGCGCAATTTTTCCAAATACCAGACAGTACAAAATGAGTGCAGAAGTAAAGGCAGGAGTTACTGAAGAAATTGGCAAAATGGTGAAACAAGGCATATTAAAAGAAGTTCTGAGTAGCCCTTGTAGCTCGCCCATTATGGGATTGAAAAAGCCTAGTGGGAAATATAGGATCGTCCAGGATTTGCGGAAAATTAATAAAATTGTGGTACCTTGTTGTCCTATAGTACCAAATCCTGCAGTGATCCTATACCAGATACCATTGGATGCAGAATGGTTCACCGTGATTGATTTGTGCCAAGCATTCTTCTCAATACCATTGCATCCAGATAGCCAATATCTGTTTTCGTTTAAATTCGAAAACCATGTCTATGTGTGAAATCGTGTTCCTCAAGGGTACACAGAAAGTCCCTCCATTTTTAATCAGATATTGAAAAAGTGTCTAGAAAAACTAGTATTGCCCAGGAGCTCCGTCCTGGTGCAGTACATAGACGACTTATTGGTAGCGTCAAAAACTCATGACGATTGTGTCGCAGATTCAATTGCAATACTCAACCATTTGGCTGAGGAAGGACACAAAGTGTCACCTGAGAAGTTACAGTTCTGTACAACGGCAGTTAAATATTTGGGACACCAAATTGAAAAGGGAAAAAGAAGAATAACGTCTAATAGAATAAAATTAATCAAGCAAATGAAAATGCCAGTAACTCAAAGAGAAGTAAGAATGTTTCTTGGAATAGTAGGATACTGCCGACAATGGATTATAGGGTTTTCACTACTAGCAAAGCCTTTAATTCAGCTAACCAAAAAGAAAGCAAAGGACCCAGTTGAATGGGATGATGAAAGTGCCGGTGCATTTGTAAAACTAAGAAATGCTTTGTGTGAAGCACCTGCCCTGGGCATGCCTGACTATACAAGAGCATTCACATTGTTTTGCTATGAAAGAGAAAATTGTGCACTTTCAGTGCTAACCCAAAGACATGGACTAGACAGGCGTCCTATAGCATATTTTTCTGCTACATTGGACCCAGTGGCTGCAGCATTGCCTGGCTGTTTAAAATCAGTTGCTGCTACCTGTATGAGCATTGAACAAAGTGAGTCAATAGTAATGGGATATCCTGTTAAAGTGTTTGTCCCACATGCAGTTGTGATCCTGTTGACAAGAACTAGAACTCAGCATCTCACACCTAGTCGGATGACAAGATATGAGCGAATAATTCTAGGAGCTGAAAATGTGACCATAGCTAGGTGCACAGTTGTAAATCCTGCTACGTTATTGCCAGATCAATGTTGTGAAGAAGTTAAGGACGATCCAGAACATGACTGTTTACAGGTCACAGAGTTGTGTACCAAACCTCGTCCTGATATACAGGAAATGCCCCTCGAGAACCGAGACAGGGAGCTGTTTGTGGACGGCTCATGCCTAAGGCATGAGGATGGCAAATTGAGTGCAGCCTATGCTGTATGTGAACTTTCTGGAATAGTCGAAGCATCCTATTTACCAGGAGTCAAATCTGCACAAGTAGCCAAATTAATTGCTTTAATCAAAGCCTCCAAAATTGGGAAAAATCTCAAAGTAACCATATTTACGGACAGTCAATATAGGTACGGGGTTGTGCATGATTTTGGCCAACTGTGGATGCAGAGGGATTTCATGACTTCTTCAGGATCCCCAATCAAAAATGGGCAGTTTGTAAAGGAATTATTGGAGGCAATACAATCACCAAAAGAATTGGCAGTGGTGAAATGTGCCGCACACCAGTCAGGAGATGACTGGGTGGTAGCCGGTAACAGATACGCAGACCTAGTTGCTCAACACTGTGCCAGAAATAGATTGGCAGTAAACAGAAAAGTTGAAAGGATGGGACTCAGCTGCCAACTTATGCTATGTTCAACACCAGAAACATGGAATGATGTGAAAAGATTGCAAGATGATGCTGAGGAGAGTGAAAGAGATGTTTGGTAAAAATAGGGTGTACCCGAAGAACAGATGATGATGTATGGGTATATTCAGATGGCAGACCAGTCATGCCCGACTGCTTGATTTCGCAAATGGCCAGAATGTATCACGGAGACACACATGTAGGGAGAGATGCCATGATTAGACTTTTCAGACAAAGTTGGTACAATCCAAAGTTTAGGGCTGCAGCAGAGAGTCTTTGCCAGAGGTGTTTAACTTGCCAAATGAATAATCCAGGAAGGAGAACAGTAATTGGATTGGGAAAAATTGGAAAGGCTGAAGGTCCTTTTGTGAGATTGCAGTTAGATTTCATTCAGTTACCACCATGTAAAGGACTGAAATATGTACTTGTCGTAGTGTGTCTGTTTTCAAGGTGGGTGGAGGCTTACCCTACTAGAAGGAATGACAGCATTACAGTTGCAAAACTGCTGCTACGAGAACTCATTCCTAGGTTCGGTTTCCCAGTAACTTTGGAATCAGATAGAGGAAGTCACTTCAATAACGATGTAATTCGAATAATCTGTGAAGCATTTAAAATTGAACAAAAATTGCACTGTGCATACCGCCCAGAGGCTTCTGGAGTGGTTGAACAAATGAATGGCACAATAAAATCAAGATTGTCAAAAATGTGTGCATCTACATCGTTAGATTGGCCAGATGCATTGCCTCTTGTCTTAATGGGACTCAGAAGCATTCCCGATAGAAATACAGGATTGAGTCCACATGAAATTATCATGGGCAGAGCAATGAGACATGCACATGTACCTGGAAATAAACTGCTGAACATAACTGATGATATGGTTCTAGATTATTGCAAAGCATTGGCTGACCTCGTGCGTTCTGTCTCTCACCAGGTTGGAGAAGACGCAGTTACCAGGCAGCCTGAACAAGAGCATGATCTGAACCCCGGATACTGGGTGGTAGTGAAGCATCACAACAGAGAAACGTGTTTATCACCCAGGTGGGGCGAACCTTGCCAGGTTAGATTGGTTACAAACACAGCAGTGAAATGTGCAGGATTGCCAAATTGGATTCATGTAAGCCACACCAAAAGGGTGCCAGCTCCTGAAGGAAAAGATCCTCAGTCAGCATCAATAACTGAGGAAGCTGAAGGTTGGCCAGCTGAAGAATCTCAAGTGATAGATTCGGGAGAAGCTGAAGAAGAACAACCGAGCACAAGTCAGGACTGGATACCAGTGGTTGAGATACCAGAAGTTTACAACAAAACAAGAAGTAGAGCTACATTAGAAGAAATTAGTGAGGACCAGATAGGTGAAGAAGAAGCAGCTCAGGATAGGGAGAACGAAATAATAAGAGAACCTGAGCAGGCCCAGTTAGGGAAAGAAAATTGGGCTCAAATTAACAACAAAACAGCAAAATTTGAGCAGGGACATACAGGTTTAGAAGAGCACGGTCAGGCTGCAGAAGTACAAAGTGCAATAAGCCCTGATCAGAACCAGTTAGAACAAGAAAAATACGTTCAGGGAGAAGAAAACGAAGAAAACAACGAACAAGAAAGCCTCAAGCACGAAGACGTAAATCCTGAACAGGGTCAGTTAGTAGAAACTCACACTCAGGCAACTGAAGAAACAACAACAAGGCCTGAACAAGAACAGATAGAAGAGGAAACTGAAAACGAGGAAAATCAATTTGTGCCACACCTTGAAAATAAAAGAGTTTTTGGAAAAGACTCAGAAGGTGAAGATACAGTGCGAACAAAGAAGGTCAGAAAAGGTGATCATTGGCCTAGTGTCATTAAAAGAGTGAAATACCACATAGTAACACGAAGTGAAGATCCAGAACAAGTAAATGAAGTAACAAGCTTATCTGGACAAACAAGTGGAATTGAAAAACGAAAAAGCAAAAGACTGAAACTTGTGAACAATAAGTTTAAAGGTCCAGATTGGACTTATATAATTCTTGAAGACTACGAGAATTCAGAGTCAAGTGAAAGTGGTGACGAAGGAACAAGTGCAGAACTGACCTATGAAAAAGAAGTGAAACCTCCTTGATAACGTTAAAATCTTGAAAGAAAAAGAAAAGAAGAGAAATCTTCTTTTGTCAAAATGCCTGACGACAGAGTTTCTGGGAGACCGAAACGGAAATGTTGTAAAAGATGCTGTGCCATATGCATATGTAGTCTGGTAGTGGTGCTCATAGTGTGGTTAGTTGTGATTGTAGCAATTCCTTACCGTATGATAATGGATAAAAAGAATAATAACGATACTAAGGGAAGGATAGATATCATGAAAAGTGATAGAGTAAGAATAGAAGCAGAAGATGAACCAGAGTTTCATCATGTGGTAACAGATAACGATACTAGTTTAAATGTTTTCACTAAATTATTGTTTCAGTACGTAGATACAATGGAAATTTGTGACTGTTATGTCTGTATGAAGTTACCTGAATCAGTAGCAGAAGGGTTAACATATCATCATTTGCCTTTAACTTATGGCATATCATGTAGTGTACTAACAAGTTTAATTTATAGAACAGGGAAACTTCAGTATTATTATTCAAATATAGATGTGATATTTTCAGAGGTTCCGATTCGAAAGAATATGAACCCAGTGCTTAGTAGTCAAGACGCACAATTTATGGGAGAATTTTTCTTAACAATGAAGTCAATAGATATAACACATGCACATAGAAGCAATTTAACATGTTCATTACATGAAGAAGAAAAGATATTTTTAAACTTAGTTGAGAATAGAAGACAGAATTTCCAAAAGAAGGCGTCTGAGCATAAAGCTCATCTTCCACCTTGGGCTGAGAAAGAGGGCATTTACACACCTGGCAAAGCTCAAGCTGCTATGGCTCTAGATTTTGTAAAGACAGGGAAAATTTGTCTGATTAGGTTAAAGACTGATTATAACAATGTTTTCATTGGTACCAGTGAATGTGATCATAATTTCTTAATTCTTGGAGGTTGGGGACTAAAAGGAGGAACAGATTCAGTTTTTCCTGGGATCTATTATGTGTGTGGGAATAAGGCTTATTTTAGGCTTCCTGCACGGTGGTATGGAAGTTGATATTTTGGAATAGTTTTTCCAAAAGTGTACCACGTAAAAAGAAACACTGGGAACAATGAAAATAATAATGAATTAACACGCAGTAAAAGAGCTAGTTTTTCAGAAATAGTAGGTGACATATTTGGTGCATTGATACCTTCAGTAGGAATAATTCTGAACTCAAGGAAAATATGTAAATTGTCTACAGTGGTTGATCGTTTATCAACGGATACTGCTGGAGGATTTCTAATGATTAATGCGGAAATGGTTGCGATTAGATCTATGGTTATGCAAAATCGACTTGCTCTTGATATAATATTAGCAAAAGAAGGCGGAGTCTGTAAATTGTTGAAAACGAAACATTGTTGCACATATATTCCTGACAAAAGTGCAGAGATTGGAACGTATATAAAGAATATAACAAAACTTGAGAATGAACTGAAACCACTGGAAGTTGATAGTGTATGGGAAAGATTGACAAATAGCATTGCGTCAATTGGTACCTGGTTTACTAATGTAGGAAAAGGACTTATAGGTAAAATTTTAGTACCCTTAGTAGGGATAGCAATAATAGTATTGTCAATAATGATATGGTGCAAATGTTGTAAAAAGAATGAAACATATAGAGTGACAGGAAAAGGAAAGAAACGAAAATTTGATGAAATTGAATTAGAAGACCTGAAAAGTGAAATATATAAGAAACTGAAAGGAGAAGATAAGAATAGAAAATGTAAAAATGAGACTGTGACAAAAATATGCTAGAAGTTGGCATCTGGTTGTAGGTAGTTTTGATGGCTCAGAAACGCCATCAGAGAGGGGATTGATGGAGCAAGGACTCACAATGAGACTTGCTCGTACACAATCTTCTCACAGTATTAATTAATTAAACTTTGTAATGTCTTTATTAATAAGTCCATACACTACACCGTATCCGAGAGACGCTTGCCTATGTGTTTTCAGTAATAAGTAATCCTTGTCTAATCCAAAATGGCCGCTAAAGCGCGGGAAACTCAACTGCGCATGTGTCAACCATATCACGTGGTATGACGTCTTTCTTTGCTTGGAGGGAATCTTTGCTTCTGCGCAGTGTATGCTAAAATGGCTGCTTTATGTTCTCACATGCTAAAGCTTTCGCGTTGCTGCAATTAATAATGTGGTATTCTAACGCTACTAATGCGGGATAGATTTTATAATTAAATGAGAATAGAGTAGAAGTAGGGGGTATACAGTGAAACATTTTATTTTTGATTTTAATATGTTTCTTCTTTGATTTCTATTAGTTCATAAATGGGCCTGGGTTAAAACGGAACAGCAGCTCAAGAGCCATGGAACGTATGCATGCGCTCTGAGGATAACAAGACAAGGCGATGAAGTCAACTTGGAAGATATCCAAGGACACGACCCGTTGGTCACCTCCACTGTACATCTGAGATGTTCTATCAATCGCAACATTTTGTATACACTTTATATTAAAATTTGTCGTGAGACGGGTGGGAAATAAAGCAAATGTATTAATTGTGAGGGGCGGTATTTTAAAACAATGGGCTTAAAGAAATTGAACTAAATTTTCATGGTGTGAGGATCAACCCCCTGTCCCTGTCCAATCAGAAGTAGTGGGCCCATAAATTTGAAACATTAATGGGAGGTACCTGGGTGTAGAAGGGTATAATAGATATAGAATTAGCTAATTAGTTAGCACAGGAGCAGAGAACAGGAGATCAGGTTTTGGGTGCTCAACGAGCTGATCGATTGCAGACTGAACCGCTGTCCAGAGAGGTCCTGAGGTGGGGGCGGCGGATTCCATTAGAAAGAAGACACGGAAGAATCGAGGAGGAACGAAGTATCAGAGAGGGGAACGACGCAGGCGTCGTTGGTAGAGAGGTCACATGTCCTGTCTTGAACCTGGTCCGGAGGTCTTTGGTCTTCATCCTTCTTGGGACCTTTCTTTCCAACTCCTTGGCCATGGGGTTTGGTTTCTCACACTTTAGGTAACTATAAATGCGAAATCTTTTAGTTGTGCTGCTGTCTCTATCTTCTCTTTTCTGAGGGACCGTCATTTGATGCTTAATAGGTGATATTATAGTATATTTCCTCCTTGATATGCGATTAAGTACTAAATGCATTGTAATTTACTCTGCTAAAGAATTTAGATAAACATTTTAAAAATTCCTGAGTCAGTGGTTATTTCAGGTGTTTTATGATATTATTTTGTATGATCTCATTTTATCTAGGCCTGGGCGGAAAACTACGCTACGCTCACGTAGTTTGCGTAGTTTGCGCAACTACGCGCTACGCGAATTGCACGTAGCACAGTGCAAAAACGCATAGCGGGCATTTTTTGCTTGCTCGCGGTCCTCAACGTCAAGTTGGCGACCGCGAGCGAGCAAAATGACATCCCGGCGAGACTTTTTCCTCATTCGCGATCAGCAACATCAAGTTGCCGATCGCAAGCGAGGAAAATAAACCTCCCGGCGAGATTCTCAACGCAGGGAGGTCAGGTTTCTCATTGCGAGTGGTCACGTATGCTCGCGACCGCTCGCAATGAGAAACTGCCAGTCCACGTTGAGAAAACTGCCGCTCGAGTACAAATCTACTCGAGCGGCAGAAAACAACCGCTTGCACTGTGCAAGATGCCGTTTGCAATGATTGCACAGTGCGGACAAGCATCCGGCACTGTGCAACCATTGCGAACAGCATTTCCTACCGCACTACGCAGTTCGCGTAGTGCTACGCGTAGCTCGCATAGTGCGAAGTGCACTTTGTGTAGCTACGCGTAGCACTACTACGTGAACTACGCCCAGGGTTAATTTTATCCCAATTATCAAAGGTCCATTGGTAAGTCATTAATCTTCAATCAGGAAAGGTAATTGGTAGCAGGGATTTTGATAAAGAGTACAACTGATTCCCACCAGCGGTGATTATTAGTTAGCGTGAATGAATGGGCCCAGGTGAGTATTTTGTGTATGAATGCTTGTTGCTAGTAACCCGCTGGATCAAGTGTACCCCTTCAACTCACCAAGACCCCCTCCAAAAACATCATCCATCTCTCTCAAAACCTCTTCAGTGGACGCATCAGCCAAGCATAGGACTTGCCCCTCAGCATGGGGATCAATGACGATGTGAAGATCAAATTGGTGGCCTCAGCCCAGGATTGGAGGCCCCTCCTCCACAACGTAAACTTTGCCCACCACTTGTCTTGACTTAAAAACAATGGGAGTAGTAAAGAAACCAAGAACATCAATAGACTCTCCCTTGGATCGATGTCCCTTGGTAGGAGTGGAACCTGCGGCCACTCCTTCTTCCACATCACTTCGGCACGATAGTGTACAGAGAGCCACAGTCCACCATCAGTTCCTCTTGTTTTCCAGGATACCAAAGAAAGCCTTTGGGCGCCACCTTTTCCCGTCAACACCGCTGCCAGGAAGAACCATCAACACCCGTTCTTCGCCGTCTCCATCCAAACTCAAGTCCTCAGCAACAGCAACTCTGGACCTGTCAGAAGCTTTGCACATCCGGGCGTAGTGGCCCCTTCGTCCACACTTACTGCAGTCCTGTTTGGATGAAAAACACCACTTGGAATCACTCGTGTGGAATGAACTGCTACACCTAAAACAGCCCCTGGACTTAGCACCTTTAGAGAGCCTTGAACTAGATTTATCGGCCAAACTCTTCATGGCGAAATCCTTTCTCCCAATGGCTGCCACTTCATTCATTGCACAATCTTTTTTGCTCATAACCAACATGCACCGCTCAGACTCCTCAACCACTTTGGCAATTGAGATGGCATCCTTCAAAGTGGGGTTCTTTGCAGCCCATAAACGTTCTTGTGCCTTCTTACTGTGGCAATGTACAATTAACTGATCTCGAATGAGTTCATCTGCCATTTGACCAAATTTGCACTTAATGGATACAAACTCATCCATGGATTCGTCAGCCCTTTGGGGTCTAGTATAAAACTTGAAACGTGACAACACAATGTTCTCTTCTTTGGCAAACCTCTTCTCAAGGCGTTGCTTGGCTTCCAAAAACACATCCTCAACAGGTTGGTTGTTACTACCTAGCATCTGCGGTAAATACTTGAAAATGCGATGAGCTTCCTTCCCTATCGTACCCAGCAGGAGTGCTTTCTTCCTTTCAGCAGAAAACTCAAGACCATCCAAAGCAACAATGTAGTTCTCAAAAAGGTCAATCCACTCCTCCCATGGCATTGACTGTTGCCAAGGCTGGGCAAGGAAAGATGGAGGAATTACTATGGAAGAGACTGACATGCTGAAGATAAACGCACAACCAAATAGCAAGGCAACTTAGGGATTAGCCAAAGAGGATAACAAACAGTGCACTAATGAAGTCCACCAGCAAGCCAAACAGAAACACAGCAGCCTTGAAAAACGAAGACTAACTGCAATAATGACTGCAGCCAGCAGGGGGCTCCCAATACTTGAAGAGCCTTTCCTCAAATAGGTCACATGACAGCAGGAACCACAGAAGAGACGATGAAGATCTGCTGTGAGGACGGTGAAGGCGAGCCTTCGTGAGACCGGGTTAGTGCTTCAGACCCAACGTACAGGCAGCGCGCATAACTGAAAATCCCTCGTGAAGAAATTGATTAGAAAGTCTTGCGCGCAAAGGGAAAGCAAGTGCCCTCTACCTCCGCCGCTCACCTCGACATACGGAGTGAGCGTGAGCTCCACAGCCACAGGAGACACTTCCAACTCCCATCAATAGGCACCGGCTCCTCTCCGTACCTCACCTCACTGGATTTCACCGTGGGAATCTTCACACTGACTCGCGATTTCTGCACACCTTAACAGCGTGTCAGATGCGGCTCCCCTTTCAAGTGATCACCGCTCCACAACAGGTGCTCTTTCTCTCGCGTGTAAGACACGGCTCCGCTAGTCACGGAGAACGCTCCGAGATAAGCGCTCGTCAACAGCTAGACAGGCTCCTCACAGCAAGACTCGACGGGGCAGCCTCGCTCGTCCACCTTCCACGCTTACGTGCTGCCCGGGTGTCACTACATATGGCTGGCGATCGTCGCCAAGAAATGTAGTAATGACACCGGACACCTTTACTCCCTGAACATATGTTTATTGGCTGTCAGCTTCACAGAGGCAGCAACGAAGCGTGAACCACCATTGCCAGCCAAACTCCAACTGTCGCTGGTGGAACCGTGCGACAGCAACGTTCTACACAGATGAATTGCTGGGGCCGGACTCAGCCAAGCCCAGAGAAAGAACTAAGCCCATTACAACACTGTCCAAGACCTAATGTCAATAGATGAAGGTATTTTTGAATACTGATAATGTGTGTATTCACATGTAATAGTAGTCTTCCTACTTTGCAGAAAGTTATTCGTTTCCTAACACTAGACAAAATTGTTAGCAAATGCTAAAAGGAGGGTCTGTTGGACTGAAAATGCGTCTGGTCGACTCCTTCTAGCATTGTGCGGTTTAAGTTAGCATTTGCTGCACCATTTGTATTAACCGCCATTTTGGGTAATAATCGAAACTAACGTCTGTCTCATGCTCTGTTTGTCCATCGAAAAGCAGCTACCAATGTGCCCTCTGTACGTGAATTTCTTCAAGGCTGAGTTTGCTGTGCTAATGAATAAACTGTCTATCTCATGCATACCTTTCCGTCTAGATAGGCATGCTCCTACAGCTCAGAGCGGTGTGGGCAGGCAGAGTAACCTTGAGTTTCAGATAATGTGTGCCCGGTTTCAGGATCGTAGCTCATCCTTCTGTACCTCCTTTCCCAGACTGGAAAATTCCTGTCTGGGCGTGTCTTCAGGGGTATTGGAAATGTACTTTATGCTCTACCATGTTGTCTAAGGTCAGTCCCTCTGCAGCAATCCAAGGACGCTGGTCAGACCGGAATCTGCTCGAGCGCATACTAATAAATAACTTTGGTTTGTATTCTATACTGTCTGACCGACTCTTCATTTGTTTGGAAGGCTGAGAGGTGGTCGTGAGTGACCTGGGTGGCCCTAATCAGGTCACTTCCTTCACTTGTTAGTTGCTACTTCAACATCTATTTTTTCTCCATATTAACCTGTCAATCAAATGTCAAGGCTGTGTGAGCTACAAACAATTATTCTATCAGTCAGAAAAGGTTGTGCACTAGAGCTTGTTCTTTATTCTGAAAGGGTTACAGCAATTCTCTGAGCAGCGCATTTTGCACACTTAGCAATCTCATGGCACTTATATTTGCTTAAAGCAGGTGTTTATAAGTTCAATGAAAGCAACAGTCTGCTTAACCCGTGCAAGACTCTGGAGCACTATACTGTAATGAATGAGCATATCTGTATACAAATGGTGATACCTAATGGCACTGGAGACTATACATATCCACAGCAGAGAGCACTATATCTCTTTCCCTTGAGTGCACCTTTTGTCTGCTCAGATGGAGGTTGTATCACGTAATCACGGATGCGTTTTGCAAGCATGCCTTTACGGCACGTTCCTTTAGCACGCAAGTCGTTACAACGACTTGCCTTTGGGGGTCCTGGACTTTGGAATAGTATTTACTATTCCAACTCCAGTTTGCGCAACAGTAGGGAAGGTGTTGGACTTAAAATCCAACACCACTCCACAAATGCGCCCCCTAAAGCAAGTTGTTGTAAAGTGTTGCATGCTAAATTAATGCGTGGTAACAATGCGTTCATTCTATTGCCGGCGTTGTAAAGGTACAGTGTGATTCTGGCTTTGTTATAAAGGATGTTTCCCCAGATGGATGTGAAAGTGCTGTCACTGAACTGCAAAGATATAAACAAACGAAAATGGCCACCTCCTCATGTTTCTTTCTAGGTAATGTGTTTAGGAAAGTATTGTCACACTGAAATAATGGGGAACTTGGGGTTGACAGCATCCCACTGTTGTTGTAAACCCAAGCATTCTGAAAGATGGGCAGCCCAATTGAACAATAATGTGTATGCACAAGCATGCCATTTTATGGGATGCCTGACCGTGCCTATGAAATGAAAGCCAGACAATGCAACAACCAAAAGGTGTGCATACACTACACTAAAGCAATTCTTTGTGCATTGCACTGAGTGAGTCTGTTTCTTACTTCGGCATCTCTGAGTGTGCTCCACTGGATTAATCATGAGTGTACCTAATTGGGTTAAGGCTGAATGTTACACTGAGTGAAACCTGAAGGTGCTCCATTGTGAGAAGCCTAGGTCTACAGCAGTAGGGGATGCCTGACTGTGGTGCTGCAGAAAGGGGGCTAGAAGTATGACACCATTGGGGAACACTGAGGGCCTGATTGCGATGTCGGTGGACCTTCGTACGCCCAACACCGTTGCGGTTTGGAACCGCCCGACTTTAGGTCTGCTGTTCCGACCGCATGATTACGATGCAACCGCCCATATGGCGGTCTCAAACATCCATTTTCCAATGGAAGCTTGTGTGGCGGGCCGAAAAGGCCCACAGCACAAGCTTCCATTGAAAAATGCATGTTTGTGAACATCCCTGCACAGTGTGACAGGCACCATGCTGTGCCTGTCACATGGTGTAGGTATGTTTAGGCCCCATTGCGGAGGGCTAGGGGGCCCTGCTAGGGGCCATGAAAGTTGCTTTCCGACAGCCTTCCCATGTTGGAAAGGCCAACATGGAATGGCTGTCGGAAACCAACCTCATAATCCCGACAGCAGAGCTGCCATCATTAAGGGATTATGCTGTCTTTCCGATGCACTGATGGGCTACTTGAGACCATCAGAACCAAGTTGGAATCCCCACGCAGGTTTAACTCCGACCGCTGCCATCAGAATACGGCAGTCGGACTGTAAACCTAATATGTCGGATGGAAAGCCTCTGGACTCTGGTCGGAGGCTTTCCGCCCGACATTGTAATGAGGCCGTAAGTGTTCTGAATTGGGGAAAACCTGACTATGCTGTTTGTAACACTGAAGGAAACCTGAGAATGCCATACTGGAATGAATCATGACTATGGTACACCAGTGTATGTCTAAATATGCAATACTAGAATGTGCCTGGGCATGCTGCATTGCATGAACCCAGAACATGCTGCACTGAGTTCAGCCTGAGTATACTTACTTGTGGAAACTTGAGAGTACCACAGTTAGGCCAGGTGTTTGAAAAGGAAAGAAATTCATCTGGGAACCCATACAGTGATGTGGAGAGCTGTGTCTGGATTCTGGTGACGTCATGACAAATGGGATCAGAAGGATGGCACCACAAGGAGAATTGTAAACGCCAGTGTACTTATGCATTATTTCTAAAACCTCTGCTCCCAAAGAAATTGTCAACATAAAAAAATGGATTTTAAAGCTAGTCTGGCCTTCTTTATTGGTCTAAAACAGACTGTTTGTTAAGCTTAATAATGTGGTTAATGCCTCTTCTGCAGAGATTTATGTATATATAGCAAATCATAGGGAAAAATACTAGTAAGAATGGGTAATGGATTTGGTGGAGAGATCTGTATGCACTCTGTGGCCAAGAGCTGAGCTCATCATAAAATATATCAGCTGGTTCAAGTACCTTCTGCAGAATATAGCGTATAACATGTAGGTCACAGACTTGTATTTTATGTGAGATAGCACAATGGGTAAATACTTATGTTGCAGAGGTCCTTGTGCTATCTGCAGATTGCAAGTTACATGATGGGTTGGTGGGCCTTAATTGTCTCTCCTCTCATTCTCTCACACCTATGCACTAGATATCTAGACGTTATTTCATTCTCGCGTCCCCCGTTCCAAGTTCCTCATGAGGTACATGTCACAAATTTAGAGCTAGCTCCCTTGTAGCTGTTAGGGGGGTGCTCTAAAATGAACAAGCAGCACACCCAGCATCTTCTCTACCATGATCCCCTTCGGTACAATGGTAGAGGCGAGGGTACTATTCCCTTTGCTCCCCAAACTCCAATTTAGTATTCCTGCTGTACTTCTAGTGTCCCCAAACAATGCAATAGTCAGGGTCACTGGAATCATGCGATTTTGCAGCTGCTGCTTTTTTAGCATAACTATGGATTTGCCTCATTTGTCACATAATCCATCAATTTCAAATTTTGATTAACACATATTGTTTGAAGCACAAATGGATCAAAAGTTACTAAAAATGGGCCGACATGTTGCTGCACATTGGAAGATCCTTTGCAAAGGGTGACTAGCCCCGTTTCTTTTGATTATTGCTATAATTGGGTGTTAAACTAGTACTAATTTGGTGAACCCTTTGCCTAGATTGTGTTAACCTGTGTAAAAAGACACAATAATTACTTAATACTATCACAAAATGTGCTGAATTATGCCACATAATTTGCCTTTTCTTGCTGCATAATTGAGTCAACCCTGCCATATAATTTGGGCACCCTACTCCTTAATTCCAAAATCCCTGATAACAGTACAATGTATTACAATACAGCACAGTAAAATCCAATCCTGCCTTATTGATATGTCATGCTGTGCAGAGAGTTCACAGCTCCGCAGATTCACATAGTTGTATGTATCTGATTGTGTCACAAGCTGGCAGGTTCTCTGTTTCAAGAAAGCTAGTTCTTAGGTTAAGATGCTCAATGACAAAGTATTAGCTGGTTCCTAACTCTGTATCAGGAGCACTCCTGAGGTGTTCCTTCAAAATATCATTTAAAAAGTATCGTGAGACACAAATATTGTGTCAAAAATATTATAGGACAGATTGTAGAAGGTAAGAATAACAATGTTTAAGTACTTTATATCATTTAAAAAATATATATAGCTGTACATAATATATTTTTTATGTTATTTTTGTGTTTATTATATTTTGTAAGGTATTATTTTAACGTTAAATGCGTATAATTGTTTGGATATAGTTTTGCTTGATTTGGTAAAATATTTAAAGTTTTTTAAAATGTTATTTGAATTGATTTATTGATGTTTTGTTTTGTTTTTATGTAGGGGAACAGGGTGGGAAGCTTTTTTAATATTAATTTTAAATGTTTATACATATTTTTATTATAAACTTGTTGATTTGTTGCTTAACTATGCAATAATTATATAAGTTTATTATTTAATAGATAATTTTAATTAAAATGGTAATTAATTGTCAATTGGTTAATTAGAGTATTGATTTTGTTATCACAACCGTTCCCAGCTCATCTCCTGGTTGGACTTTAATTCCATGGTTGTAGGTCAGTGTCCTAGTGACCCTCGTCTCAATCAGCCTTAGGTTGACAGTTTAAGTTTTTTTTGTCCATGATGCTAGAAGCAGCTCTGTATCTGAAACATGTGGTATATTGTTCAAGTTCTGGTCGGCTCTCTGTTCCTTGAGCCTACTTAGAGTTTTGTTTATTTGCACTGCCTTTGTAATATAAACTCATGATTTCAGTGCTGGCATGCCCATCTTTCTCGGTGTGCAAGAATTCCTTCAGTCAAAGTCACCTGAAAAATACTGTTAAATAACGTCTTTTTTATTGTGTACCTGTGTGGAGTTGCAAAGGGAAGTGTTTGACTTCACAGGGTAACAGTAAATGAGACGTGGCTGGCTTGAATATTTCACTATAAATTAGAGTGAGTCATGGAAAAGAGGTAAGGCTCAGCTAAATTAAGTGATGTTTGATCACAAAATCATGGAACGTTTATTAGCCAAATTAAGGTATTGAGTCATTATTTGCTAAGCATAATTAGTAATTATATTAGGGTTAGAAAACACAGTACATGAAAAATCAATTAATTATCTGCAGATGAACTACAGACACCACAATTTATCACACCATACTTCACAAGTAGATCGCTGTTATGAACCCCAATGTACCCCAAAATAGGCCTAGGTAGTTACACAACCTTTTACATACATCTGTCCTACCATTGTTCTACATAACGGGTTTTGCACTGACCTTTTACCTAGTTAGGTGCTACATGACTGTCGTGTGGTTTTCTCCGATAACTAGCCTCATGTATTATGCATGAGGATTCTCAGTAGCACAGCAGGATTACCATCTTCTGCATAATAACTCTGTCAAAGGTCACCTCTATCGTCATCCTTGCCCGACATGCCCTTAGTACACTTCTAGGTAGAACCCCTGAGGGTACCTTTCGGGTATATAAGCTCTACTTCTTTGCTGGGCAAACCAGAGGAGAAAGACTTCCATGCTGACATGCTGACACAAGACGCTGAGGTCCTTGCAAACAGACACTCTAGCACGCAGTGGTCTGACATCCTTTGCGGGGTGTCCATCTCGAGACCAAGACGGGGTTCTTCGTTCTCTCACATCAGGTAATGGGGTTGGCTTCATCCTAAGGGGATTCATGGCTATATACCTACATACATGCTAGGTACACTTAGGTACATTTAGTTAGGGTTTGCATTGTAGGGGTACGCATTATTACTGTCATGTATCCATATGCCTGCATATATTCATTGTTTTAGCACTATGGTAGAATTCTACCTTTTCTTTACTCTGATGGTGCTGATAACCGTATATATTTGTTTCTGTCTCATGGTTGTTGCAGCACACGTATTTTACACTAGAATGATGCTGGTTCAATAAATACTTTCTGAAAACGTCCCCACCATGTATTCTGTGTATCTCTGAGACAAAGTGAGCACGAGTTACTGAGCAAAAAGTACTGTACTGTTTCCATGATCCCTGAGGAATCAGGATTGTCATGTTTGATAGTTGCCAGAAGCTATTCGCTCCTTGGTAAGAGGGGCTCATAGTGGCACTGTGAGCTAGCAGGACTAACAGACTAACATACCCTCTGGGGGTTTCTGGAATCAGTCTGGACACCAACCCCTTAGTTTATGTTGTCTAAACGCGCAGATCCTATATAGATTTGTAGGAACTACACGACATGGCGCCGCCAATGTTGGTTGGGTTCTTATTTAACCGTCAAATCTGAGTAGATCAGTCGTGCTTTTCTCAGAGACCCCTACTCACATTTACCCAGAGACGTCTGGACTGGGAAGGGAACATCCGCTGCAGCTGAGTAGGCATATCCTATGTATTGGCTGTAGGTTTGTTCAAGCTTGAAGTATTGTAGTTCCCTACATTGTGCACAAAACCTTATCTAATTCTCCTTGAAACTCTTTTCAACAACGTCTGTCTAAGAGAACGCTGCTCCAGCATTAAATGTGAATGCAGAGGCGGATGGGGAGCAGGAAGGTGCTATAAATATTTCAGAAAATGTCAGAAATGCACTCACTTTAAAACTAGCAGAGTTTGGAGTCTCAGCATTAGGTGGGACTGTAACATTCGTGATTGAGGCACACAAGTCATTCAGAACAGAGGTATTCTATTCATGGGTTAAATTCCCACCTGCAGATGCACGCACAAACACTTTTCATTCTTACACCCCGGATGAAACACCGGAAGAATACTGACCATACGAGGACATTGAAGTTCCACTCAGTTACCAGGAGCATATAAACTGTTTTAAGGTGCCCTCCCACACACCACAGATAAAGTAAGACTCGGTCCGCTCAGCAGAGACAGAGCGACTTGGCCAGTCCTAGCGGCTTACACACCGTATCTAGACGTTGACACATTGCCAATAGCAGACCTACGTCCACTTAACAAAGAAATAATAAAACTTTACAGAAAACTGACATAGTTCGTTATGAGAACACTCACACTTCAACCAACTAATATTACCCCAGCAGGTCAACGCTGAACGTGGTTATGGGAAGAATTCCCACTAAACGTGAACAAATGCCCTTCTGGATAGCACAGAAAATAGCACAGTTAGAGGAAGTGTTTCCACACACAGGCCCACAGGAAAAACACAGAATACTGACAATTTACTTGCCAATAGGAATAGTTCCCCCGATAGAGGATTGTACCACTTGGGGTTCAGTTTTTGCTGCCATCTATACCAGACCTCATGGTATCCCCTCAATAGCAGTGATACCAGAAGTATTAAGACAAATACAAAATGAGTATGGAGCAGAACCTGCTCTAAACTTGGGGATGAAATTATTAGGCAATTTTTCCCAGGTATCTACAATTATGTTAGCAAACAGGGAAGGCAGCAGCGGTGGCTATACGCCAACGCCTGAGGGAATACACTCCTGCACAGCATGAGCAAGAATTACCCAAAATTATCGAAGATACATATGCTGAACTAGGTAGAGATCATTTGAGAGCCAGAGCTATAAAACCACATGTAATGGGTAGTCCAGAAAAGTAGAACACCAAGCAAGCATCCGATTCTTCAAAGAAGAAAAGGGATAATAAACAACAAAAAAATAGACAGAATAGATCACAATCAAGGGGTGGGTCTCCTCGACAGGAGCCCTCCAAAAGGAGGTATAACCTTAGAAATCGTGATAACATTAAAAAACCTGAAAGGTATCAGGATACTGATACACATTCCTCTCGTTCCTTTCAGGGTTCATCAAAAAACTCAGAGAGGGAAGGACAGTCAGAAAACAGATCAGAAGAGCGAACAAAGTCCAGAGATACACATTGTACTTCAGACTATAATATCAAAAAAGAAGATAAACCCAAATCCAACCCTCAATTTAAAAAGAAGAAAGTAGCTGGACTTAGGATGAGAAATGCCCAGGCTGCTGAGGACTCAACTTCTGAATGAGGAATGGGCTCTGACGATGCTAGACAGTGCAGCAGAAGTAAAAATAGCTCGCCAGAACCTGATGAAATTTCTGGTGACAGCAGCGTTGAATGAACATATCACGGTGGAGACACCTGATACTAGGGTAAGTGTCCCACACCCGTAATACAAAATACCACTCTAAATGGAGGGAGACAAACCCAGGAAAGTTAAAGGTCTCTTTTGGGAGAACCTGAGTTTTGGATATGACATCCTTTTGGCTGAAAAAGATTGGCCACCTGAGTTCGTTATGGTTTGCCCAAAAGGAGAAACAGTAATTTTACCAGCTTTCTCTGACCTCGTTCCAGAATCACTAAAATATTCATACGTGCAGGCGTGGGCGGTAGCACTTGCTCCTGCATTATACCGCAATCATGTAGGGTGGGATGCTGAGTCACCTCACCATGAAATCCCAGTAAAAACTACTCCAACTGCACAGAGACTGTACCCAATAAAACAAGATGCGAAAACACAAGTCAGGGAGATCTTAGATCAACTTGAATACCAAGGTGTAATAGAGAATTGCACCTCTTCAATGAATAATCCTTTGCTTCCTGTAATGAAACCCGACAATTCAAATTGTCTACTTTTAGACTACAGGCATTTGAACACTTGCACAAAGACATTTGCAGTACAGAATGCACACAGTACCGCATTAATGAATAGCATTGTGCGGAAAAAATATAAAACAACACTAGGTATCTCAAATGGATTTTTTTGCCAAAATGTAGCACATGAGAACAGATATTTGACAGCATTCTCAGCCCTAGGGCCCTCAGAGTCAATTTTGTAGATTACCCCAAGGGTATAAGAATAATAGCCCGGGGTTGTTCCCAGCAAGAGTAACAGAGTTGCTTCAAAATTTTGATGAGGAGGCATTGTCCTATGTAGATGATATTTATCTGACGGACGATGAACTATTGGATCATTTGGCCAGGGTGAACATCATAATTTTGTGGTTCGCCTCAGAGGGCTACAAATTTAACTTTAAAAAAATCAAAAATTGCCCATCTCAATGTCCTATTTGTGGGATATGAGTTTTCAAGTGAAGGGAAAAGCCTTGCAGCAAACTTTTTAGAAAGGTGTGCGCTGCTCCAACCTCAGAAGACTCTGAAAAACTTACAATCCATTTTAGGATTCCTACATTTTGGCAGAACATACATTGTGGATTACGCAGAAAGAGTGAAACCTTTCTACGACTTAATCAGACATGATTTTTCAGTTCAACATTGGACACGGGAATATACAGAAATTCTTCGTTCTCTACAAGCTGACATGATAGCGTCCAAAAACTTACAGACACGTGTAAACACTACGAATTTGGTGATCCGTGTAATCGCGGGTCAATCCGGGTACACTTACCTAACCTTCAATGGAGGTGAAACTGTACCCATTGCATACAAATCTCATTTGTACACAAATGCTGAGATGCGCTTTGCATCCACTGAAAAATCTTAACAGCAGTACAGACTGCTGTAGTGAGAGAAAGAGCACTGGCTCAGGGGATCGAATTATTGTCGTGACTCCAGTACCAACCTTAGAGGCTGTTACTAAAGCAAGCGTTCCTAATGCTAAAGCACTGCATCGGCGATGGATACAATGGGCTAATTCTCTCACTGCAATAGATGTAGACTACAAATTTGATTCTACATTAAAAACACAAGCATTTATGCAGTACGAACAAAAATATCCCCTCCGAATGAAATAATGCCTCTAGATCAGTATGACTATATAATTTACACTGACGGTTCAGCACAGCCAGCTGTAGGAAGTAAACAGCATTACAGTGCAGCATGTGTGATTGTAAAAGGTCGGATGCGGGACAGTAAGTTCCGTCCTAGCAATATGCAGATGCAGTCTCTAGGAGATTGCACGGCTCAACTGGCAGAACTAAAAGCCCTAGTACTTGCACTAAAGAATACGGATTGAGAATTCCCAACACTTATTGTGTGCAATTCCTTTTACTGTGTCCAGTCATACAATGAATTTCTTCACTAATGGTGCCAGAATGGGTTTAAAGATTCAAAAGGTTGCACAATAAAACATAAATTGCTTTCGGAACAAGTGGCAAAGCTGAAAAAAGGCTTGCCGAGGGCTCACGTGATTCATACGCTGAGTCATCAACATGTTGGTGTGCACGTTGAAGGGAATTCATTGGCTGACGAAGCCGCCAAGGTGACTGTGTGAACTGCAGCTGTAGCTGCAATCACTCGTTCTTGCACAAGAGTAGACGGACAGATAATGGTAGTTGTCATCGCTTCGCGCAAAAACAGCACAGCCTTGCCAAAAGGTTTTCCAATCAAATACTAAGTTAGATGCACAAAATATTCCGTATGCTCAAATTCCAGGAGTGGGGGATAGAGTAATACCAAACATGGATCGCAGATTAGATTTAATACTTGCTGCACACAAGGGTCTGGGCATTTGTCCTTAAGTGGGACATCTGTCAGGAGATGAAGGGTTCCACCGTAGCACGTCCACCACAAACACCACTATTGATATCAGACAGACATCTCGCATGTGTCTATTTGGACCACTTTACAATCTGATGGGGCTTACAAGTACATCTTTGTGGCAGTGGATTCATGCTCTAGATTCCTGCGTGTTTGGCTGCAGTGCTCGGCTGACACCCGAACTGTTATAAAGGATTTGCGAGTCTTCATTGGGACATACTCAATTTGCACATTACATTCTGACCGTGGCCCCGTGTTCAGCTCTCGGGCTTATAAGGAAGCCATGGGAAGTTTGGGTGTGGCATTGCGGTACTCCTCTTCGTATCATCCAGAGGGAAATTCCATTGTGGAAAGGAAAAAACAGGACTTAAAGCAATCCTTAACAGCGAGGGTACTAGTCTTCGGTGGCAGTTGGGTCAATCACCTATATGGGGTCCAGAGGGCACTTAATAACATGCCAAGAAGCCCCCTGGGAGGCCATACTCCTTACGAGGTCCTGTTTGGGACAAGAATGTGGGTACCTGACCTCGATGGTGGCAGCACAGTGGCGGATGAGAAAACATTTGACATCAATGAACGTTTGGCTGTTTTACAGGAATTCAATGAATTCCGGGCATTACAAAGCAACGTCCAACTAAAACGCACCACCACTGGGGAAGTAAAAGCAGTTTTGGCAAGACCTGCCTGGGTCCCAAAGATCCGGGACCTGGTCAGAGAAAAAATTGTGGACAAAAAAGAATTTGGGCCATCTTACAGAACACATGTACCTGTCCTGGCTGTCGAAGGAACAAGAACAGTACTTCTTCCGCCTCTTGCCGGCAAAAAAGAAAAGAGATTCATCTCCATTGATCTGATCAAACCACACTATGTGGCGGATACTGAATAGCCGGCCACGTGGGCTCCTGGGTAGCCGCCGATCTCCTCTCGCTACCATGCAGGAAGTTCAGACAGAAAGACTAATAACGTTTGAAGATTCTACTCTACGAAGTAACGGAGTTACTAACAATGGAATGGAACTCGTGCCTATTGAAATTGAACAACAACAAAATGCAAATGAAATACAGATTTCAATTCGGCCTAACACTGACATATATGTGAATATGTCTCAGAATGAATCAACTACCAGTTCAACAAAAGCTGCTGAGCTACCAAAAATACATCGATCGGCATCTGGCTACTTCATCAATTTCGATACATTCTGTCTGGATCCGAGTGAACCTGAGTCACCGCCAGCTCCTGTTTCCCACAAAGAAAAAGTACATAACATCTACCTTTGGCTGAAAAAGACTTACTTTGTTTCTCCCTGGCTACAGCTCTGGATTGCAATTGGTCTACTAATCCTAATCTTCTGGATAGGTGTAGTGACTGTCTTTTTCCTGCTTCTGAATGGACATTATCTCCCAGAACGCTCCGCAGTACAATATGTGAACTTGGTCCTAAAACCTCATACGTCATCTCATCGTGAAAAAAGAGACCTGTCCTTTGTAGCGGCGGGCGGAGAACTCCGCTCCGCCCGCGGAGTGTGCAGAGATTTTCCTACTCCGCGTTCCGCGGAGAACGCGGAGAAGGCAAATCTCCGCACACTCGGCAGCGGAGCGGAGTTGGCCAGCCCCCGCCTCCACCCCCCCTATTAACAATTAATTCTACATTAATTAAAAGTAAATTAAAAACCACTTACCTGTACTGCGGCGTCCCCGGGCTGCCCTCCTCCTCTTCCTCGCCGTCTCTGGTAATCCTTGCGAAAACTGCGCATGCGCGCGCGCCTGCGCATGTGCATTTCTCGCAAGAAAGGCTTTGAACCTCTGAAGTCCAACACTTTTCCTACTGTTAAGCTGTTTGGAGTGAGAATAGTAATTTTTATCCCTCTGAAATCCAATGCATTCCCTTCTGTTGCATTGTTTGGAGTGGGAATAGTAAATTTAACCCCGCCAAGGTCCAACACTTTCCCATCTGATTTGTAGACTGCAGTGGGAATGCTAAGTTTCACCCCTCCGCAGTCCAACGCTTTCCCTACTGTTGCTTAGACTGTTAGTGGAAAGTATTCCATGTACATTATATTCCATTTTTATATCAAAATATTTAATATTTACCACTTTAAACTCTATATTGAAAAAATTATACTTTTGTCTATTTTTGGATGATATTAGTCTAAACGATATTTTTTTCCAAATATAATTGTACTTACTAATATATGTATAGGAGCAGGATATTGTGGTAAACGATATTTTTGACACAATATTTTTTGTCAACAATATTATTTACCAGGATATTGTGCCAGTAATCCATGCTGATGGCCATGGCAGCTGTCTCCACCAGTGGCAGACAGTAGCTTGTAAATTAAGGACTTGGTCAGGACTTGGTCAGCTTTGTTAGAAAATATGCATGACAGACTGGCAAGTATCTTCTATAGGGCACTTAAACATTTTATTTAGACTTCCACAACATGGGTTATTGTAACTGCAATAAGTCAGCAGACGGAATACAAGTTGTCAATAAAGAGTAAGAGTGAATTACAGCATTGTGCTTTCTACTGGCAGTGAGTACCTTGTGAACTGTGTGCTGTCATGAATGTAGTGCTTGTGAGTGGTAGTGTCGTGTTCTGCATTACTGCAGCACAGGAATCTGAGTGGGAAGCTTAGCACTACTGCAATATGTGACCATGCTTTGGTGTGAGCGCTGTAAGTTGGCCAGGGCAGCTGCACATTAGGTTAGTGTCTGCAGGCCCCAGCTCCAGTAATAGCCCAAGAGAAACAAGACCACCACTGACAATGGGAAGAGACTGTAGGTAAGGCCAGAGGAGAGAAGCAGATCTATGAAAGAAGGGCAAACGTATGTGTTAACTGATTAGGTCTGGCCTTTGAGAAAGCTTTAGCTGTCCCACCAGGCTATTGGTTTTCCAGAAAATTCACATATTCATACAAAGAGGGGCTTTCAGTCAGCTGCATCTTCCACTGGTCTGTTTATTTGTCATTCACATTTTGCTTCTGCTAACCATAGTACACAGCAGGGCGCAATAGGTCAGCCCACTTTAACCATTGGCTCCCTTCACTTTCAGTGAATGAACAGGCCTGTGCACCTGAACAGGTTGTTATTTAAAAAACATAATTCCAGTAAAGCAGCCACATCAGGGAATTTTGTTTTATTTTTTTATTGCAAGCATTTAGTAATCACTTTTAGGTGTGACATATTTTCTTTCTGTTCCATTTTCTTTTTGTGCCACATGCTTGCAATAAAAGAATGAAAAAAATTTAACCATCACGCAACCTGCCAAGGCCAGACCAGTTTTCTTTGCTAATGCGTGTTTTGTGTTTTCAGTCAGTGATGTACAGGCTCATGAGAATCAGGTGTGATAACTGAGCCTCCAACCTTCCACTCAGCGTTGTCTTTGTTTTTTGGCTCTTATTTATTTTAAGTAAGTAACAAATTATCACAGTAAATCAAAAAGAACACACCATAGTGCAATGGAACTGGAATCACTGAACAATGTCCTGTGAGATGGCTCTAAACGTTCATCTTCCCAATCAGAATTTTTGTTGAGACAGTTATATTTACAGGAGCAGGGCTTCAAATGGAGCTATAGAAGTGCAGGAACTCATTATTTAGAGTGCATGTTTTCTCCTGAGAAGTGCCAGTACTCTCCAATTGAAAGTATCGCAGTAATGATGAGAAGTGCAGGTACTCTCCCTTTCAAATGAAAGAAGTGCAGGTACTCAGTACCGGACAGTACCTATCCACACACAGCACTGTACAGGAGCACTGTCACCTGCAGTGTCTTAAATCTTGTCTGTGATGATTTCCAGCAGCAGTTTTTCTACAGCTGCCTTACTTTGAAGTCTTAAAACACAATGCTTTCGATAGATATATGGCTAGTTCCTTTTATTAAACAAAATTCCCTAAAAGAGATAGCACTGTTTCATTCAGCTAAGCACCTGCTGCAGCCTTTTCTTGTGATTTTATAGGACTGAAAAGCACAGGAGTTTCAAATTTCAATCAAAACAGTCATACTCAGTTGACACTTCTCGAAAAACTTGGGTTAAATCCGATCCACCGGTATTCAACAGTGTGGCAGGTAGTCAGCACTTCAATCTCACCAGCAGCTGCCTTGGCCCACTGAGCTACTTTAGTAGCAACGAATACAAAAGTGTCTTACATGTTAATGGACAAAGAGGATTTAAAAAAAAAAATAAACGTGTGTGTCTAAGTTCTGACAGTCTGGTAAGTGTAATCTTTGGGTCATATACATCTTGTAATATGCTAATACAGGCAAACGGCGTATGCAGATGTCTCTGTTTGCATGCGTTAGCACATTAACGTCAGACCTGTTGGATTTGCCAATGCTTATTTTAATGCTTCCAGGAAATTCATGGTTTATATCCAGTACTTTAAATGGAAAAAAAATAAGCGCAGGTACTCACCAAAATAAGTGGCGGACTGGTAGTGGAGTTTGGGGCAGGGATAAGGGTGGGCTAGGTTTTTGACCTTTCCAAGGTTTGTAAACAAGAAATCTGCATGATTGTAAGAATGTCGGATGTATCCGTCTATGAGTTAGTACACTAATATCCATTTACATAGCACTTACTAATATATGCTTATTACTACCCAAAGTAACTCTTTTAGCAACCTTAGACTAACAAAAGATTGAGGAAAAAATGGTAACGTTCTAAACATATGCCTTGTATTTTACAAGCAGCTCCTTGATGCGGGGCCATAACTCACTAAGCTGTATGACAAGAATTTTAACTTGTGACAAGGATCTTTGCAACAAAATCGGTAACCAACTGAGCTATCCACATAAAAAACGAATCTGTGATCTGTATGTTGCACGAGGTGATATACAGTGGGCACATACACCCTCTATGCAATGTTATGGTGAATCGAGCCTTTAACTAGAAAGCACAAAGATCTAGGAGTTTTTAAAAATAAATGTATGAGTTCATCCTTTGCTCTTTGTAATTCCACATACTTTTTGCTACCAAACCATGCCTTTTTGCGATGAATAAAACGTATTTGTCTAATGAAACCTCATTTTAAAAATACATTTATCTCCACAAAGGTAAATGTGCTGTATCATTTGGTCACAACACTGATATTTTCTTAAATAAACTGACATCCACAATTCCCTGTCACTTTATTTTCCTGTGAATTCACATAAAGCACCGTTACTGTGACTTCCTCCAAGGATCAATAGCCCTGACACTGAGATTCTAGTATTGACAGATGTACAGGAGTCTTATATTGCACCTTTATACTAACCTACAGATGTAGCACTATTAAAGCAAGTTGCTTTTTAAGTTTATAACCTGAAGGTAGATTCTGGCACATTCTCTTCCAATTACTTTTTCTTTTTCTCTGGCTTTATCTTCTCATCACTGTCTCATGCACACCCAGGTGGTGCATGGATCTTACTCTCTTACATCAACAGATCTCCCCTTTAGGGGAGAGGATGTGGCCTAACAGCTAGAGCGGTCGACCTCGAAGCTGGGGAACCGGGTTCAAGCCTCGGCAGGGACACTGAACATTCTGTGATTCTGGGCAAATCACTTAGGGGCATATTAGCAAGACCGGCGATAAAATTATCGCCGTTTTAGCGGCAGGAAACTTCCGCTAAAACGGGCGATAATGTGCTTGCTAATATGCGTTATGGAATTCCAATAGAAGCCCAGGTTAGATGTCCTGCACATCTAACCTGGGCTTCTATTGAATTTTATAACGCATATTATCAAGCCCATTATCGCCGTTTTAGCGGCAGTTTTCTGCTGCTAAAACGGCGATAATTTTAACGTGGGTCTTGCTAATATGCCCCGTAATCTCCTCGTGCCTAACAAAATTAATGTGTCCATCTGTAACGCAACTGATGCTGATGTAAAGCACTCTGATACTTTTGGGTCGAGTTAGCGCTACATAAAACTCCCCCTCCCCCCAAAAAACTGTTGCCAGAACATAGAGGGATTCACCAACAGCCTAAGGGAATGCATAGAGCCTACTAAGCCAGAAGCAGTGTCCTGAAAGAATTCCCTATTAATTATGAAAAAAAAGTAAAAACAATTGCCTTTGCTGACATTTGTTTACTTGCATGATATGTGAGGACTCCTACAAAATATGGGAACAGGGGCATGGTAGTTCCCAGGCGGCTCATGCTATGTTACATATTCATTGTCCTTGATTTTTCTATCAGTGCTGTGTATGCTGGAATTTTTTCAATCCCATACTTATAAAAAGAAAAGGAAATACAAATCCCAGAATTCAAAGCTTTTCCAGTTAAAATCCAGAACTATTTGAAAGTGTCACACATTCCATTGAGTCGCCTGTCACATTTAGTTTAGGGATGGTTTTCCACGTAAAAGAACAAGTTGCCGGTTTGTTTTAAATGCACCAGACCAGTCAGTAAAACATTTTTTTAAAAGGTTTTTCCCTTTTAAGTTTTTTTTCTCTGGAGGTTAATCAGGAAATTGGTGAAGAGGGCAGGATTTACTTTCAAACAAATAGGTGTAATTGCAAATTGCTGATGAGGGACGAATTCCAGTCACTTAAAAAAAAAATGGGCATGCAAAAAAGCTGTACTTCCCAGAACAATGCGTTCCACTCTCACACCCATTAGGTTTTACAGCCACCTCTCTAACTTCGCTATGTAAGATATAAGGAAACATTCAGCAGCCACACACCTCATAACTTTCTTTTTAGTTTTTATATAGCGCCAAAGGTATTGGAGCGCTTTACATGAGAACGAGCAGCACTACATAAACTCACATTCCTGTGTTTTTTTTAATTGAGGGGTGATAAGGTGATTTGCACAGAAGACCAAGACTCCAACTTAGTTCCCCACTCCCAAAAGCAGCGGCTCTTGCATAATGCCTCATGCTCTCACAGAAGATCGGCGTGTCTTGGGGACAAGAGCTGCTGTTCACTACCTGTGTCAAAGCCAAGCCCCTATGATTACCCGTATTCTCCTTGTCCGAGAAGAAGTTCTGGTACTGAAGGGGAGAAATTGAAAAAGTGCCGGCACTCGGTACCTGTGAGTACTGGCCCATTTAAAGCACTGTTTATATCTGTAACAGGTTCTAAGGTAAAGATGACAGGGGCGTAGTTAGCGCTGGGTTCGATACATGATGGAATTGGAACTTCAGTCAACCATTTTGTTTGGGGGGCAATTATCTGTACACTATGGGGCACATGCATCAAGCATTTTACCGGTCGTAAACCGGCCGATTCGCAGAATCGCCCCGTTTGCGACCGGTAAAATGCCTTTCCCGATGCATGTACCTTTTTGCATTTGCAATATAGGTAATCGCAATTTTTTGCGATTACCTAAATTGCGAATGCATTTAGGGAATCGCAATTTGCAATTACCTAAATGCGATGCATGTAGCATTTCCTAAATGCGACTGTGCATTTAGGAAACGCAAATTACCGTCAACTTCAAGTTGATGGTAATTTGCACATGCATTGAAAAATGCACAAAAGTGCATTTTTCAAAGTGCCATGTGGTGCACACACATGCCCTTAGGGCATGTGTTTGCGCCACATGTGCACACTTACCTTTTTTGGGGGTGCATCAGGGGGGCCTTAGGCCCCCTTGCACCCTTGGATTAGCATTTGCAAATTGTGATTACCAATTTGGTAATCGCAAATTGGGAATGCATTCCCTAATAGCGAATCGCAATTTGTGAATGTTAAGGATTCGCAAAATTATTTGCGAATCCTTCATGCATAGGCATTTGCGATTACGAAATAGCAAATCCTTGAAATTCACTATTTGGTAGTCGCAAATGATTACCTTGATGCATGTCCCCCATAGTTCTTTAGAAAAGTGCTACTTGTTTTTCTTTCATAGTGTCCAAGTTTTTCTATGACATCTTTTTGAGCCAGTCAACAAGCATAATGTAAGTGCATCCATCTTGGAGATCTGTGGATGTTTTGTTCTACATCTGGAAAGCAGAAGCTGCAATTCATAACTCTCCATCATCATCGCTGCTTTGAAATCATGTCTTTTCCGCCCTCACTGACAGAGTGCAGTTTCTTCTTCAGAGTTATGCGGGACTTTGTCGGCTTCTGTTTGTGTTTAGTTAAATGGGTGATTGATTGTTCCCAGCTGCAGAATCATTTTCGACATCTGTAAACACTGGAAATATGTTTCCTCTTCATCTCTAAAGAACAAAACTTTGCTGTCCTCTTAATCACCAAGATCAAAAAAGTGGTGTTCTTCTGCACAGTGAACCCTCAGATGAGAAATAATCTTGAATCAATAGTGTTATATTATCTGCTTTTCTTCTGTTAAATTGACCAATACAAATGCTATACGTTACAAGCAGGTTGCCACATGAAATCATAATAAGATTGACTAGTTAAAAGCTGCAGGTAAGTTTAAAGTACCAATGGCATTAAAAAGAGGGGTTAATACAACAAAATAATTTGCTTTTATGTAGTACTTAAGACCCTCACTTTGCAGCTCTCCTATTGTGGAAACCTCTCTTACTCTTCCTGAATGGACAATTAAGATGAATTGACAGAGCCCAGGTACTGACACTCATTGATAACTGTAATATAATTTATACTGCTGTCCTGAAAAATCTCACCCTTGGGGCCAGATTTACAAACATTTGGCGCAATGCAACACAGCAAGACAACTTGCTGTGCTGCATTGTGTCAACAGGAATGCACTGTATTTGGTAAATATTGCACATTGCTGCTCTCTCTCTATGCATTAGCTCACTGAGTGCTGCCTAGTGCCTACGCACGCACTCTTGTGCCATGGTGCAATAGTGTCTGCGGTATAGCCAGGATTGTTTTTGTGCAGGAAGGGACAATCCTCAGAGGCATATTTCTCCTTGGGCGTAGCATTTTGACGCATTCCCAGGTTCACTATTCTTAGTAAATCTGTGAATGCACCAAAATTCGTGGGTGGATGGGTGGGAACGCCCACACACTACCCATGGAACGCCTTCCCAATGCACAGTAACACAAGGGAGTGACTTGCGCTACAGTGCGTTACTCTAGATTTGCTAAGCCTCATTGAGCCATGCAAGGTGGCTTCGCTTATTAAATCTGACTTAAGGGCATGCATTGCCCTCCATTGCCTTGCAAAACACAAAGACAACACAAGGCCTTAGTAAATCTGGGCCTTAGATTTCAGAGGCTCTAGAGTCAAGCTTCCAGAGTATGCCTAAAGATACAGAAAGTATCATACCAAACCAGCCCTGAAAGTGCTTCCATGGCACCCCAAGGATTAAAGTCAGTTCTATACACAAAGTTTACTGTGGCAAGTGCCCCAGATACCTACACCAAATTACACTCCAGGATAACCCTCAAAGGTCCTATGAACATCAACTGCACACCTGACCCAAAAAAACATAAAAATGGCTGAAACATGGAGATAAAATAGTAAGTATTGAAGGTCCACGGTTCTAAAATGCCCAGAGCCGAAGTCTGAGATAAAAACACAATTACGTGAGCTTCAGGAAGAATCAGAAAAAAAACTCTTTCAGCTCACTTATCACCAACACCACTTTACTATTGCGTCATTTTTACACAGTACCACTGTCTGGGCAAAGGTTTCACCTAATTAGTACCAGCATAACTCCCAATCCCAAATACAGCAATAAGCAACTGAAAGGTGAAGGACACCTGATGGGTGTTACAGAGCGCAGCAACACCTGTCACCATATGGTTCGTAACCTTTAATCCATTTGAGCCAAAAAGAAATTGTTAAAATCTGCAAATTATTCAGCAGATGTTGGATTATGTGGCAAATGTGACAAATCCATATTTGTACAGAAAACACAGAATTGAATAATTCCTGTGGCCCTGCCTATGAAAGAATTAACATGTCATGGGGCTTGCAGCAGCTAAACTAATATTGAGGCTTTCCATGCTGACTGGACCCTCACATTTTTCTATGCCATGGGAGCTGTTCTTTTCTTATCTAGCACTCTGGATTAACTGTAAGGCTACACACGGCTCTCCATAAAACTCCTTCATAAATAATAAAAACATCATACCACAGTTGGTGCTGGTTTAAGTGCGGTAAACAATAATTGGATGGTATTCAGTTTACATCATCAGATGGATGGAAGGGTGTGGAGGGTTCCTCAAGACTCAAATACATGACATGGAAACAACAGCAAATAGCTCCAGACATAGGCATAATTTTCAGGGTGGGAAAGTGCCCAAATTGATTTTGTGCATGACCCAAATATACATGTTTATGGGTGTTCATAACCCGCAGATTACAGCAGAGTTACTCTTTCCAACCATTTCCACGGTGTTTGTGTAATTCCCACAAACATACGTTTTAATGGTCACTCACAAAATTACAAGGAAAATTACGTACTCTTTATCACTCTTTCCACCCCATGTGTAGGATTTACTACTACAGATTTCTCCAATCTTATTGAGGATAGCTCTGCTTTAGTAAAAACATTTACGCCTGCCTAGAACCCTTTAGTAAATTTAAAGCAGATGCAAATGTGATATTTTTAGTAAGCCTGAGCGGAGTTCTGCTACGTGGAACTCCGCGAAGTGCTAAAAAAAAAAACTCTGCTGCGCTACGCGGAGCTCCGCAAGTGGCGGAGTGCGTTGTATAAATGCTGTTCGCGGTGATTTTCAGTGCCAGGTGCTTTTCTGCAGTGTGCAATCATTGCAAATGGCACAATGCACAGCACAAGTGGGCGCTGCTTCCTTTCTGCCGCTCGAGTAGATTTTTACTCAAGCAGCAGCTTTTCTCAGTGCGAACGGACAGTTTCTCAACACGAGCGGTCGCGAGCATACGCAACCACTCGCAAGGAGAAATCTCGCCGGGAGGCTGATTTTCCACGCTCGCGCTCGCCAACTTGATGTTGATGATCACGAACAAGGAAAATCTCGCCGGGAGGTGGATTTTCCCCGCTCGCGCTTGCCAACTTGATGTTGAGTAACGCGAGCGAGGGAGTTTTTTGGAACTCCACGAGCTTCTCCACAAACTCCGCAAGCAGAGCGGAGTTCATCGCCCAGACTTAATTTTAGTCATAAATGTATGCTTACAGCTCAAAATACCTTTGTGAATTGGGCGCTCAGTTTTTTCACTTGTTTTGTTTCGGAATCCACTTAAAGAAAATGTGGCCAAGAGTATCTGCAGGTATAAGTTAAGTATCCGCATGCTGAACTTATCCCTGGCAACAGATGTATGATGTTTGCATGCAGTCAGATTACAGAAAACCAGAAACTGAAATGACTAGTTTTGTCGTGCTAAAATCAGTGCCACACTATCTTTTTTGCAAACTGTTCCTTTCTGTGCTTGTTGAAGAGAGAATCTATGTCATGATCATATCTGTTCTACGTCACGTTCGTGTAAAGGCTGGGGAATTTACCTAAAGATTTGTCCCACAACACCTTGCAAACTAAAGCAGAATGACATCACTGGACCTAATTCTCCTAGAAGAAAGAAACAAAACAAACAGGATCCCATTGTGTTACATGGCAAAGTTGAGGACTGACTGCATAGCACCTGCACAGGCATAATGTTCGATGAGTAGTCTAACTCAGCCTTCTTCGTCTTTCAGATAGCGTCCCTACACCCTGAAGCTGAACTTTGTATGGCAATTGTAATGTGCTTCATAAATAATAAAGACAAGCAAACATTTATTGGTTTCGCCATTGGCAGAATTCTGTTGCTGATAGTTGCCACCTTTTCACTTTGTAAACTCTGGTTGTATATTCCATTTGCTGCGTTTTAGCGTCCCTTTTACGTCAGTCATTATATAACTTATTGCCTCAAGGACGTCACCTGGGCTAGGAAAACACTCACAATCCCGGGGTGCAGAGACTAGAAATCCAATCATATATCCATTTAGGATGCAGTGGGTTCACTGACACAATATTGAAACCATAAATATCATGATACCAAAATATCGTGTCAACAATATTGATCACCAAAATATTGTTTTTATATCCATATAAGTACAAAAATATTGAAACAATTATTGTTTTCCACTAATTTCGAAAAATATATACAAAAAGATTGGTTTTTACTATATATGTAGTTTAAATAAGTAAAAATGTAATAGTTTAACATAGAACAGTAATATAATGTAAAAATAAATACGTTTAAATAATATTAAAAAATATATATAATTATTTACTAATTTAAACAAACACACATATATCAAAGTGTGTATGTTTATATACATATATATATAATGTAAAACTATTATGTTATACCAATATAACAAATATATGTACAAAAATAAACTGCAAAAAATGTAAAATAGTTCCATTTTAACTATACATAAAAAGTAATCAATATATAAAAATAAGTTTTACAAAAAATATCATAAAAATCACATAAATCTATATATAAAGAAATGTAAATTTAAATGCACTAACACAAAATAATAATAATCGCAGGAGTGGTAACATTTACTATTCCCTCTGCAGCCAGTGTAACAGTAGGGAAAACGTTGGACTGAGGAGGGGTAAAATGTAGAATTCCCACTCCAGTCTGTGCAACAGTAGAAAATGCATTGGACTCAGGACGGGTTCAATTTTCTATTCACACTCCAGTCTGTGCAACAGTAAACCATTGGACTCAGGAGGGGTACAAATTTACTAATCCCACTCCCGTATGTGCAACAGTGGGAAAGTGTTGGACTCAGGAGGGGCAAAATTAACTATTCCCAATCCAGTCGATGCAGCAGTAGGCAAAGTGTTGGACTCCAAGGGGTAAAATGTACTATTTCCCCTCCAGTCTGTGCAATAATAGGGAAAGCGTTAAACTCAGGAGGGATTACATTTACTATTCCCACTCCAGTCGGTGCAACAGTAGGGAAAGCGTTGGACTCAGGAGGTGTTAAATTTACTAGTCCCACTCCAGTCTGTGCAACAGTAGGGAAAGCTTTGTACTCAGGAGGGGTTAAATTTACTATTCCCACTCTAATCGCTGCAGCAGTAGTGAGAGTAGTTCACTTCAAACAAATAACATATTTTAACAACTCCATTAAATAGCAAAAACAGAAATATTTAAATTATAAAATGATATGTCTACATTTTAACAAAAATTAAACAAATTACATAATTACATTTTTAAATAATTATTATGAATTAAAATAAATAATATTAATTTCATTAAAATACCACACCATGGGGGTGATTACGATGTCAGACACTGTCTCGTAAACAGGAATGACCAACCTCCAATAGGCGGTCCCGACTGCCTCATTAGGATGCGACCGAACAGTGTTTGGTCACATTCCGACATTTCCCTACGGGAGCATACATTACAGCAATACATGCTCCCATAGGGAAATGGGAGGTGTTGTTCATCCCTGCACCCCGTGCCTGTCACGGGGGCAGGGATCAACAGGGGGGTACCATAGGTGCCCCCTCGGCCCTCAACCAGAGGCCGCACACACAAGGGGGCCCTGCTGGGGGCCCCCAAACACGTCTTCCAACATGGTTTCCATGTCAGACAGGATGACATGGAAACCATGCCGGAAACCGTGCATCATAATCCCAAGAGTGGAAAGGCCTACCATTTGGGATTACAAGCCTGTTCCGACTGCTCGACGGGCTCAAGGAGCCCGTCGGAAGCCAGTCGGAATGACCGGCCGGTTTCAATTCTAACCGACTGATACATAATCAGCCGGTCGGAACTGAAACCAACGATGGGGGTCAGAAAGCCTCCGACCTAAGGTCGGAGGCTTTCCGACCTCCACCGTAATAGGCCCCAATATTCTCACAATCATAACAGCCAACAATTAAAATGTAATTGAAATAAAAAAGCATAACACAATTAACACATTACATAATAAATAACACATTTTTTAATAAATGAATAATTAATTTTACATTTATTATTATTACGTAAATAACTTCCCACCCTATACCTCTATAAACTAAACAACAGACACCTAAAATATAACTTAACAAATATGATAATTTCACAATTTACATAGTTATCAACAAAATAATTAATAACAAATACATAATTAAATTATCAAAAATTATTTATTAATTAACTTCTCACCTTGTACCCCTAAAAACCCAACAACCCACACCTAAAATATATCTTGAAAATGATAATAATTACACAATTTATATAATAAATTATCAATTAAACAATTAATGATAAACTAATAATGAATTATTTATTTTAATTAACTTTCCACCGTTTACCCCTACAAACACGACAACCCGCACCAGAAAAATAACTTAAACATATCTTAATTACACAATTTACATAATTAATTATCAATGAAATAATTCTTATTAATTAACTTGAATTAATAATTATGATTAATTTACTTCCCACTCTGTACCCCTACAAACCGCACAATCCACACCTAAACATAACTTAAAAAATAAATTATTTACACAATTTACATGATTAATTTTCAATTAAATAATGAATAATTAGAAATTATTATTAATTAATTATAATTAATTTACTTCCCACCCTGTACCCCTACAAACCCCACAACCCGCACCTAATACATAACTTAAAAAATAAATTAATTACACAATTTACATAATTAATTATCAACTAAATAATTAATAATAATTACAATTTATTAATGAATTAATTATAATTAATTTACTTCCCACCCTCTTCTGCTACAAACCCCACAACCTGCACCTAAAACTTTACTTAATTATGAAATTATTTACACAATTTACATAATTAATTATCAATTAAATAATTAATAATAATTAAAAATAATTATTAATTAATTAAATCTCTTTACTTCCCACCCTGTTCCCCTATAAACCCCAAAATCACTATGACACTAAACATTTCAATAAACAAGTAAATTAAATTTTAAAACCATATTAAAAAACATTAAATAATTATACAAACAGTTAATAACATATACAATTAAAACATATACTGAAATACATAAAAAGAATTTAAAAATGCTATTTCTAACAACAATATTTTTGTAAATGATATTAACAACATAGATTTTTTTAACATCGATATTAACAACATAGATATTTTTATAAACAACATTAATAAGATAGCTATTTTTAACATTGATATTACTTACCTTAGAAAACCGATATTCTTGTCAACAATATTCCTGCATCACGATATTTGTAGATCACGATATTAAAAAATTGATATTTCTGCATCTCAATATTTTTTACTCGATATTTGGTCCGAATACCGATACAGTGTTGTCCTACGATCAGGCATGTGCAGTCAAAGGGCCTGATTACAAGTTCGGCGGTGTTGAAGCGGACCGCCATGTCAGTGCCCCGCTGCAACACCGCCAAACCCGTAGTCCGCCCACCCGCCATATTCCGAGTGGAATACAGGCTGGGCGGTCCTGCGGTGGCAGTCCAACGGTGGTGCCTTTCAAAGTCTCATACGGGAGCCTTAGAAAGGCACCCTTGTGGGAGCTCCGCAGCACAGACTGAAATGCCCAAAGTTGTGCATTTCATTCCGTGGAGGAACAGGGGGTGCATGCAGACAGGAGGGTACACCATGTGCCCCCCCCAAATGCACAACCCATGCACAGAGGCAACAGGGGGCCCTGTAGAGCCCCCTTAGTTTCCTCATTGGCACCCTTTTCATGCAGGCTCACCGCCATGAAAAGGGCCACAGTTAGGAAACTCGTAATATGCTTGGCAGTGCCGCAGCAGCACCAAAAGCATATTACAGCCTCCCACCGCTGAACCACTGCTGCGGGATCAGGAATCCCTGGCAGTTGCGGCGGTCCTGTGGTGGTCCCAACTCTGTAGTTGTAATACAGTGGGTGGAACAGAAGTCTGGCGGTCCAGGGACCACCACCACAGGTTCAGTGCTCCATTGGACTGCTGAGCTTGTAATTAGGCCCAAAGTTGTTCCTTACACCAGGTAGAAGAAGGACTAAGGGATACCAGCAGTGTCCAGGTCTACACCGTCCAGGTCAACAATAGCACACGTGTGGGCGTAGCAGCCAATCACCACAATGGAGCAGGCACATTCTTTTGATTGTTTGTTAATTCTTGTAAGTGTTTGTTAGGGTGTCTGAGCTCCGCCTTTATAAATCCAGTCTGTAAGCAGGTTTTTGGTTCAATTGGATGACCCTTAAGTTGAGCATTCATGAAATTTTAGATAGATTCGTTGAGGACCAGGGTACTTGTTCAGCTTTGAATAATCCCAGTATAGTAATGGTTTATTAATAGAAGACATCGTAAGATTTTTACAGTACAAAACATAAATAGAGGCGCAATGGCATCCAAGCTAATTTATTCTTAGTATGTTATTATTGATACAACATGCTTTAGGCTGGCATGGGTATGCAGTGTGTTAGAGGTCACTGACAGAAAATGAGCCTTAATTTGTTTCATGCCAGAGGAGGGCATAAATAGACAATTCTTTGGAGCAGATTTGCTAACATTTTGTTTATTGGATGCGTTAATTTTGTGACGCAGCCATGGCACAAAATGTAATTTTTGGTTTACAAAGCCACACAAATCAGATTTCCGTAGCTTTGTGTGGGATTGTTCGAAATGCCTTTTGTTACTTTGCTTTAGGAAGGTGTTCTATGTGTGGAGCGTGGGAGTTCCCATGCATCCAACAATGGATTTTGGCGCATTCCCAGATTCAATAAAGCTAGAAAACCCAGAAATGTGCTAAATTGCTATGTCTCTCTGAACCTGGTGTAACAAGAAGAAATATCTTTATTTCTCCTCGTTACTTCCTCTTTCTGTACATGATGCATTCTGCATCACACATAGAATGAGGAAAATACCTCTAAGGATTGTTTTTATGCAGGAAAGTATCCCTGCCTGCACAAAAACAACCCGGCCTGTAATGCAGGCACCACTGAACCATGGTGCCTGCATTGGGGTTAGGCAGCACACAGTGTGCCAGTGGTAGGAGAGAGCAGAAATGCACCACATCTTAATTGATATGGTGCATTTCTGCTGTCTCCCTTTCAAACGACGCAGCATAGCTACTTTGCTTGCTGCCCTGTATTGCGTGAATTGTAAGTAAATCTGCCTCTTTGTGGGCTCAAGAGAGATGGTCTAGGTTGTAATGGGGATCATTCTGATTGTATCGTTACAGGGGTGAGACCATCTCATGCGTGAACCTTTCACCTAAAAAAACACTAATTTCAGGAGTCTTAGTAAAATTAGTTCAATGAAACCAAAACAAGATTACAACACCCAGAATGCATAGACACTAAAGTCCAGGACTGGTAACAGTGTCTGTAATGATCTGGAGGGAGGTGGTCACCCTATTTTTTAATTAAATGGTGGTTTCCATACCCATTGCAAGACCTTGATGTCAGAACATATGGAGCCCTAAAACGATGTCGGTCGGCGTTGCCTCTGACCGACACCGTCTTGGTGTGGGAACCGACCGACCATAGGTTGGCGGTTCCGAACACCGTATTACAATGCAACTGCACATGGTGCGGTCACAAACTCCCATTTCTCTATGGGAGCTTGTGGTGCGGGCAGAAACCGCCCGCAGCACAAGCTCCCATTGAAAAATGGGAGTTTGTGTAAATCTCTGCACCGTGTGGCAGGCACCTCATGGTGCCTGCCACACGGTGCAGGGATTTTACGGTGCCCCCCAGGCCCACAACCACAGGCCGCGGAGGGAAGGGGGCCCTGCTAGGGGCCCCCAAAGTTGCTTTCCGACAGGCTTTCCATGTCGGAAAGCCAGACATGGAAAGCCTGTCGGAAACCGACATCATAATCCCGACGGCGGATTATGTGTGGTTTCCGACTGGCCGACCGGCTTCTTGAGCCCATTGGAAGCCAGTCAGTTTGACCGGCCGGTTTACACTCCGACCGCCAACATCATAATTCATCCGTTGGACCCTAAACCTATGATGTCGGTCGGTAGGCCTCTGACGAGCGGTCGGAGGCTTCCGACCGACATCGTAATGGGCCCAATGTGTTTAAATGGAGAACATTTTGGAGCTCATATTAATTTCTATTTCTGGTCTATTACAGAACATTCTGAAGCCAAGCAGGAATATTTAGATCTGACATTATAAGGGAGTTTACTGTCTTGTGTGGAGCACTACTAGTGGCAATCAGGGATGTTTATTGCAGAGCACTGGTAATGTACTAGGTGTGGGAGTATAGAGGACTTTTTTAAAAATCCAAGGCCCTCATTTTCATTTGGACGCAATCCTAGATGATAATTGCACACCTGCTAAATACTGATACCTGAGTGTGTAATTATCGAAATACCATATTTCAGACCTCAGAAGGGGGCATACCACACTTTTTCCCATATTAAAAGTGACGCACCGGCGGCGCAAGGGGCTTGTAAATAAGCTCTTAAATTTTCCCTAGCAGTGAAGTTCACAAACTCGTATTTCACGCAATATGCCTGTACAATTTGCACCAGGATTTACCTCATGGTGTGAGTAATTAGTGGTTTGCCATCCAGTTAGTATGAGGGACTATTAGCACACATTCCAACACTGTTCACGCAGCTGGCCCCTTTATGTGGAGTTTTGTTCTACAAATCCATCAATAAATAGCAAGCTTAATAACTTGAAACAAGTTAAACAAGCCATCTTCGGCACATACAGCTTTCGAAGGCATGCTTCTTTTACGAACAAGAGTTGGTAAAAGCAGATGGATCACTATGAGAATTACAAGTGACTTCACAGTCTACAGGCTTCGGCAAAGTGCCTTGCACCATTTATTGAAACGTGTGTATTGGTTTCTTTGAAGTGAAGACTGTGGTATAATAACCTACTTGATTCTCTCCTTTCTGAATACAGATAAACTTTCTTATTTTCTGCTTTTCACAACTTATTGCTGTAAGTAATAAAATTACTTATGAGCATCTAATGGCTCCTAATGTGACAAACTACAGTGCCATTGATTTATATTTGGAATGATAACAAAGTAAATAAATAATAGTAAGACATGTATTTTACTTGATTGCTCAACAACTGCCCAATAACTTAGGGGCATATTTATGAAAAAATCATGCAGCGCAGCAAGTCACCTTGCTGTGACACGCTGTGTGATACGGAAAGGGCAGGAATGCAGTGTATTTAACATAATACGATGCATTGTTGTCTTTTCCCTGCGCTGGCACACAATGAGCTGTCTAGCTCCAATGCAGGCACCCTGGCACCATTGAGCAAGGGTGCCTGCGTTGTAAGCAGGATAGTTTTTGTGTAGGAAGGGACACCTTCCTGCACAAAAACAATCCTCTGACACATTTTCCTCTTTGTATGTATGCTGCAGCATGCATCACACATAGAAAGAGGAATTAAGGAGGAGAAATATTGATATTTCTCCTCATTACGCCTCACCTGGGAAGGTGTAGCATTTTGACGTATTCCCAGGTCTACCAGATGGTAAATCTGGGAATGCGCCAAAATCCATGGGTGGATGCGTGGGAACACCCACGCTCCACCTATGGAACGCTTCCCTGGAGCACAGTAATGCAACATACGGTTCTGCGCTGCATTTCGTTACTCTAGATTTATCAAGCCACTCAGGGCCTGGATAGGTCACCTTGCATGGCTTGATAAATCGAACTTCCATAAAACATAACATGTGTATTTGTAAAGCGCACGTTCACCCAAGGGTATCTTGGCGCTGAATAACAGATGTTTATTGTTACACAATGGTACTCATTTTATCGAACTCAGAAGGATGAAAGGCTGAGTGGACCCACCAGGATTTGAAACTGTGACCATGAGATTGAACCCGGGCCTCTTCAGTGGACACATTAGTCCACTAAGCCACCAGACCATACGAGTTATGTTGCTCTTGCACCCCGTTGCAAGGCGCAAGGACCACACAGCTCTTTTATAAATATGACCCCTATTAACAAGTCACGACCAGAGTCAAGGTGCAGCACTGACAAGCTCTCAATGTTTGCATGTGCATGTGTGTTTGTACATAGGTGCATGTTTGTGCAAGTTGTGTTTCTGTTCAAACTTCGTAAGAGACAGATTATCTGTTTGCTATTCAAAGAGATTTGTTTCGCCATACATTCTTTGCTTCAATTTATTCCCAAATGTATTTGTACATAAAATAGTAACAAGCAGGGCTTAATTTGTAAAATAAATGAGTGCTGGTGCCCGAAGTTCTGTGCAAAATGGAAGGCCACGGTCAGTGCAATTAAATGTCTGCACTCCAATTTCCAAGGCTGTCCCCAAAAATCAGTGCTGGTGGTCTCCACCGGCTAACACTGACTCAACTTAAGCACTGGTAACAAGAAATAAATATATCTCACATTTCACATTCCCAAGTTTCCTTTGCACGTGCAAATAGTTTTTTGTAGGAGTCTAAACCAGTTTTTCCTTCTCAAAATGTGTTTTTTGTATGTGGAAGGGATCTACTCACAAAAAGTATTTCATGTGAGTAAAGGTACAAGCAGGGATGGTGACAGGGAAGGAGTGAATGTGACAGGGTAGGAATAAGATGTAAGTTTTTAAACATCCAAAAACTTATATGGTTGATGGCACTGACTAACTCATCTCCGACTCAATCTCTCCTTGAAAAATATCAGAGAATTACATTTTTGATTTATGCATTTTGTTTGTTTGTGTATTTTAATGATGTGTACTTGTTTCTATATTTTTAGGTCGAGCCTGGGCAGCGCATGCAATGCTCTGCGAGCCATTCTGTATTGGAGTATGTATGTGTAGCCCCGCCCACTCTCTGCCCATATTTGTCATTGGCTTGTGTCATTGTCCTTCGTAAATGCTGGCTTCTGATTCATTATTAGGCCTGTTAGCCCCTCCTTAGTACCGCCTTGTCTTCATTTGTAACCTCCCATGAGGACTGGCCCTTTTTCTTCGGTTGTTACATGGTACATCTTCTTTAGTCTGTAAGCACTAATTTCTTTAATGAGTTTCTCTTACTGCAGGAGGGTCTCCCATGCGCAGTTGTGGCCACCGGCTTGTTTATTTAACTCGTAGCAAACGGGGAGCTCTTCAGGGGCCATAGGAGACAGAAGGGGGCAACTCAGCGATGCCTTCAAGCATTTGGAATGCATTAGGTCTCTCATTTGCGAGAGTTTAAGCTATTGGCATTGTAAATTACAATGCCTTTTATTTATGTTTTAAAAACCAAAACATAATTAAAAGCCATTGTCATTTACAATGCCAATAGCTCAAACTTGCGTAAATGCGAGACCTATTGCATTGCAGATGCTTGTTGTGTATTGTTTTTCAGTTCAAATCTTTTCAATTGCTGCGCATGGTCCCCAGCTTCCAGTAGCAATTCAGTGGATTGTGCTACTGAATATCGAACATATAAATATTATGCTATAAGAATATTGTAAACAAAATATCAATGACCAAATATCAAAGGAAAGTGCATACAGAGAAAGTATATTCCTAGCTCAACATCTATGTGCCTTGAAGATGTATATATCGTCAAGGTATATATATGTGGAGTAAAAAAAAAAAAGGTAATAAGCTGTAGAGGTGAAAGTATTTCCCAGTGAAGAAAATTCAAAGTTTGCAGGCATATTTGCATTTGTGTTTTCAATTTTACCATGTAAAAATTATGTATATATATTTATTCAAGAGTGATTGAAATTCACAATAATTGAAATGGAGTATGATTTTAAACATCTGACAGCCACAGGTTTCCTAGCATAATCTTGAATTTTTTTGTGAATTTAAGAAAGTCAGACATCTGCACCCATTGAAAACCTGTCCATGCAAGTCTGTTATTTCTTTTGTGAATCGGATCCATGGGATCTTCTCTAGCAAAAAGTACTGAATTACTGTGTTGCTATGGAAAGTATGTAATTTTCTCACAGAACCTTCTGGGGTGTAGGGTCAAACGTTCTTGCACTGTGCACACCTGCTTCTGATTGCATCCGTTCTGACACACATACTGAGTCCCTTGACAAGAGTGTTCCCTGATTTGGTGGTCTGCTGTAAAAGATATCCACTCAAAGGTGCTCAGGCCACAACACAGCTAATGGTTGAGGGCGGCTGATTAAAAGTCACTCAATACAGGCCTTTATGTCTGCACGCCAAGTTGGGCAATCTCGTTACTGGCCAGTTGTGTTAAATCTGCTTGGTCTGACATGACTGCATCCCCTCATTTCTCTATAGACTCAAATGTTAGACTGTGTGTTACGTCAATTTCTTGTACATAAGGGGTTGGTGTAATCCAGGAAGAAAGTACCTAAGGTATTTGTAGCCCAAAGTTTTTGGGCAACCATATTAGTGTTAGGATTCACATCCAGCACTCTTGTGTCCACCACCAGTCGAGATTTCTGTGGGATTCCACAAAGACATTTGTTGTAATTTTTCTACCAATATTAATTTCCTAATTTCAACCTTTCCTTTCTTCTTTGGATCCTTCCGTTCCCCCTTCTATTGCATTTACTGTGAACCTTTCCTTAGAACGTTCCGTTGAGCATTCCAACTGTTGCTCTTGTCAGTTCAGTAGGTGATGGACGTCGATGAATAAATTCTTCTCGTTTTACCTTGGATTATTGGTCTTCATTATTTCAACATTTATGCTCCTTCACCTTGTAGCACACCCCTACAGTGGTTTATAGCTTTATGGAAAACATTCAAAACTTGCCTTCCATTTCAGATCCATGCTAAGGTTTTGTTTCAGCCAGAAAGCTTTTCCTTACCAAAGACTACATTTCCTATAATCCCGTGCTGTCTGCATTGTCTCCACCCTTGCAGCCTACGAATGGGCAGAGGAATCATCAACACACCTGTGTCTGGCTGGTGCTACCTTGATCACGTTTGAGGAATGTGATCATTAGTGGGCTCTTCCAAAGCCTCTGCTCTAATCTAGTGTTGGATATTGATGAAGTCTTCCTCTATTGACAGTCCCTCTGTTTCCAGGCTTTTCCTGACACCTGTGCTGCAGCAATTACTTGCTTCCCAAGCTTTCACTATTTAGCAGTGCATTCATTTTTCTTGAACTAGTACCATTTTACAGTGCATCCTTGCTCCCAGAGCTAGCACTGTTTTGCAGTGCTTCCTTGCTTTAATAACTAGCACTCATTAGGTGTGTTTCCTTGTTTCCAGAGTCAGCACTATTTTCTGTGCACCCTATATTTCTTGAGCATCCACTACTTTGCGTTTATACCCTTTTCTCTGTGTGTGTCTTTTCATTCTCTGCTTCTTTAGATTTTAGTTTCTCATTGCTGTCTTCCTATTACTCCAACCTTATTTCTAGGTGTCCTAGTGTGTTATGTTTACTTGCTTTCTGCCAAGTGTTACCTATATTTTCTCATCTTTCCTGTTAAGCCACATTCCCGACGTGTCTTTTTTTTCTGGTATATAAATATTACGTTTTTCAAATTTGCTGTTACTGCCTTTCATAATAGTGTGTAGTCACCAGGATTTGTGGGCCAAACGTCCAACGAAGGAGATGTTTCTCATTCACTGTGACTATTGTCTTTATGTTACCTTTTACAACTTACCTCAACAGAGTCTGCACTTTCATTAGGTCATTTATGTGGATATTTTGTAGATGATCTCTGTAATGGTAATTGTGGTTGAGAAATGTACATAGCTTCAGTCTAAATGTGTGGAAATCCAAAGTGCCTTACACCACATCCCATTATTATTGATGTTGTGGTCAGCATTTTTTACTCAGTTGGAATGTTTATTCTAAATGCGTTATTGCCTCTGAGTACCTATTCTTTATAAGCTTTAACTTCCTTTGATACCTCAACAGGATATCTTCATTAGATCCCTTTTTCCATTGACTCCCAGTGTGATTTTATGTAGCTTGCTCTAATCATTGTTTTTTTTTCTTTTGAGTCCCTTGTTACAAAACTGACTGACCATTGAGTGTTAGATAGCATAACAATATAATGACTCTCTCCTCTCTCACACTGCATGCCTGTGCTGTCTTCTCCACTCTCACTCCTTGCACAGAGCATTGTAACTAGGTCTGGTTTAGATCCAGAAACTCATAATGGTGGAAGCAAGAATCCCTTCTACTCACTGCGATGTCTTAGACCAGGTTTGACAGGTCAGCCAGTGGACTTTATTTAAGACTGTGGCCAAGGGCATGGCCATCCTTAGTACCTGAAAGAAGTTGTGCAGGGTGCCAGTCTTCTGACCCTGTGGTCAGGTCTTGCAGAGGAAGGCCAAGCCCAGCAATAATTACCTGACTGACTGAGGGATTGTTTGGGTACAGTCCACAATCAATGGTCCTTTTATCAGATGTCTTCTATTACCATTAATGTAAAACCCACAGAACATTTGGGGATATTCTTTACCAAAAGACTGAACAGAACTTAGGGGTTGATTACGACATAAGTCTACCCGCCACCCTATCGGAAATCAGGACCGCCCGACAGGCTGTTGGTGGTCCTGTAAGAGGCATTATGATCCGACTGCCACCCGGGCGGTCACAATGCCTATATTTTGTATTGCGGTGAATGCTGCTCGCTGTAGCACACGCCGCAATACTAAAAGGGGTCACTTTACATATCCCTGCAATACGTGGCAGGCACCATGCAGTGCCTGCCACATGGTGCAGGGACACGTAGGGGGGCACCATATGTGCCCCCCAGTGCCCACATCGGATGGCCAGGGGGCAAGGGGGGCCCGCTACATGCTCCCAAAGTCCCTTTCCGCCAGCCTTTTCATGGTGAGTTAACCGCCATGAAAAGGCCGGCAGAAAGGGACATTGTAATCCCTATGGCGGTGCCTGGCAGGCACCGCCACCATGGTAGGGACTAAAACCCCCTCCGCCGCACCAGCAGGCTCAAGGAGCCCCTTGGATGCAAGGCGGTCGGTCTTTTTGTCCTCCACCCCTCCGCCCGCCATCCTAATGTGGCGGGCGGTAACTATGGTTCCGATGGCGGTGAGATCGCCACCAACAGCCTGCCGGTGGCGGTCTCACTGCCATCGTAAGCAGCTCCTAAGGTCATGTTACACTCAAACAAATTTGTTCCCTGAAATGTTTAAGTGTTGCACAGTTCTGATTCTCTCTTTGGCTACCAGCAACTGCTACTGTGTGAGAAGGTGAGCTGGACCCGGGAGCCAGATAATGTGCTCTCCTCTGACATCCATCAAAAGCTCTGAAATTAGCTTTAGGAAGGATTGCATTGGGGAAGGAAGATCATCTCTTCTCTGCAAAGTGGGGATAACACTCAAAGTATTAAGGAAAAGGTTTGCATTCCTGTGATCTAAAGAAGAGCAGAAAGTAAATGGCCCTGATTTCTGAGAACCAGCTGAAGAACCCATGGCTCAGATTAATTATGATCAAGTGATACTTGGAGGATCACTACCAAAGTGTAAAGTGTTGCCAAGACAGGAGACTTGTGCCAAAGTCTAGCTTGACTCCAAGATCGATACTTAGAATAGGGTTTTCTTTAGCACCTGTTGAGAGAAAAAAGTTAGAGATCCCTTGTGACTTCCACCAAGATTGATACAGGTAAGTTGAGCAAACTGGGGCAAGCAGTTTTATTGTGGAGCTTATCTGAAGTTCTCTTCAACCCCCTGAGACCAGTATATTTTTTGAAGTCCAATTGCAGTGTTTCAGACCTTTTAGTGCCCACTGTGAGACTCACCTATGCAACATGTGACAGATGTGTCATACAGGCAAGGCTTCCCACTCAATTGTGATTATTTGAGCTTCTGTGTGCAACCACTGCATAAGACCATTGCCACACTAGTGTTGGAATTACCACAGCACTGCCCCATCAGCCTCAAACTTGCCGCTTTTCACCCCAGTGACCATTCAAGAGAGAACTCGGAATGTATCTGCCAGAATTCCCTTTGTTGCAGCAGATGCCATCACACAGATGTGCTTCAATCTACAAAGACGGTAGGCAGAACTTTATCACTTTCCCTGACGACCAGGCACCATACCTACATAACACAGCAAGAATTCCTGAAGCTACCACAGTAGATATCTGTAATGCATGCAAGATTTCACTGCACAGATGCAAGAGCTGGATTGCCCACCTTAATTGTGTTGAATACTATGTGGATAAAGAAAGTTTTGCAATGCTAATTAACCTTTAACTGTGAATTAAAGTCCAATGCTTTCTGTCAAAGGTAAAAAACTTGCTAAACATTATGGGCCATATTTATGAGAGGGGTTGCATCGCGCTTGATCCACGCAACATGGTGAATGTGCGATGCAAGCCCAAAATACGATTTATGAAGCCATACAAGGTCACCTTGCGTGTCCCTCTGTGGCTTCATAAATCCAGAGCAATGCAGCTCAGCGCAAATCGCTGCTTTGCATTACTCTGCACCCAGGAGGCATCCCATGGGTGTTCCCACACAACATCCATGGATTTTGACGCATTTCAAGATTTACCAAAACTGGTAGACCTGGGAATGCGCCAAAATGGTATGCCTTCCCAGGTGAGGCGCAATGAGGAGAAATATCTTTATTTCTTCTAGTTTTTTTCTGCTTTCTGCATTCTGCAGCACACATAGAAAGAGGAAAATACTTCAAGGGACTGTTTTTGTGCAGGAACGTGCCTCTTCCTGCGCAAAAACAATCCTCCTTGCAACGCAGGCACCCATGCACTATGGTGCAAGGGTGCCTGTATTTGCACAAGGCAGTCAATGAGCCGTATTCTTTTAAATAGGCCCATTCCTGCCCTTTCCCTTACACACAGTGCAGCAAGGTGACTTGCTGCGCTGCACTGCGCTGTGCTGCGTCATTTTGCCATAAATATGGCCCTCTATTTTTTGGGCACCATTCAACTAATATTTTTGTTCCTGAGCATCTTACTGAGCATCTTATTGTACATTAGTTTTCAAGAGTAACCTTCAACTGCCTGCCTCTCTGTTTTCTTAAGAGTCAAATTCTAAAAATGAGATTTTTGGCATTCAGCGAGCATGAAGTAGTATCTGGTCCTGAGGACCAGGAACAGCAGGCAGTACTTGTTACAATGATTTGTCAGTTGCATCTAGGCCCCGAAAAACTGGCCAAACAATAGGCAGTCCTTCTTTGCATCACACTAGTGCCTTCATTCCACAATGGATTGCTAGTTCTCACTTAAACCTTTGTCATTTCGGAATTTGTTTTTATTTTTACATTGTATGGAAATGCTTACTTGCCATTTGTCCACAGACTTTGAATGGTATTTATCCAGTCTACAGACTAAGGCCCTCATTTTGATGCCGGTCGGATGAGCATCTGATCGACATCGTATCGAGATGGCGTCCGCCCAACATGTAGCTGGCGGCTCCACCCGGCTTATTACGATCCGACCACCGTGAAGGCAGTCAGGAACATGCATTTTTTAATTGAGGCTTGTCCTGCGGTCTGGAAAAGGGCCACAGCACAAGCCCCAATGGGAAAACGCATGTTTACAAACATCCCTGCACTGTGTGCCAGGCACCATGTGGTGCCTGACACAGGGTGAATGGGAGTTTGGGGGGCACCACATGTGACCCCCAGGCACCATAGCGGATGCCCAGAGGCTTGGGGGCCTTGCTTGGAGCCCCAAGAGTCCCTTTCCGTCTAACTTTTCATCGCTGTTGGACCGACATGAAAAGGCAGAGGGAAATGGACATCGTAAACCCTAGGGCAGTGCCTGAGCAGGCACGTCCCCTATTGTAGGGATTATGGTCCCACCACTGCCCCAACAGGCTCCCTGGAAAAGCCCATCAGAAAAGCAGAAAAGCAGCAGTTGGTCCCTCCACCCTATGCCTCCGACAGCCGAATTACCGCTTCTGCAGATGTCGGTGGGCCCACCACCGATGGCCAGTTGGTGGCAGGCCCCCCGACATCAGAATGAGGGCCTTAGGATCATTTCAGTTTTGTGGTGCCATACTATTACTCTATTTTAGTCCTGGATGTAATCATTGTTGATCATAAAACACACTTCTCAGCTGACATTGTGAACTTAATCATCTATGCATATAATTCAGCTACAAAGCACACTCAGTGGTTGACACCAAAAAAGATATAATTTGTGGAGGGAAGAATCAACAAAATGTGATGATCACACTTATTTTTTAAACTCTGTCCTATGAGTACACAGGACATTTGCAGTTAAAGAGATTCCTTTTTTTCTCACATTGGATCACATTGGATCAATTTAAATAACTAGGTGTTTGCACCTTAAGGCACCATACATTTTGAATCGGTCTGTATGTAGCTGATAAAGATATTGTGCAGCAATGGCAGGTGTAAAAAGACGCTTTAACTGAAGCAGAAAAAGCAACAAAGGAACCTCCTTGTTAGATTTGGGGGTCTCTAGTTGGCAGAGGTAGGTACCTTTGACCAAATAGGGACCCTTGCGTCTAGTCAGGGTAAGGGGGTACACTCCTGAAATAACCCCTGCTCACCCCCTTGGTAGCTTGGCACGAGCAGACAGGCTTAGTTCAGAGGCAGTGTGTAAAGCATTTGTGAACACATACAGTAATCCAGTGACAACACTACAAATGGACACCACACAGGTTGTATTATAAAAATAAGTATCTTTTATATAGATTTACCACAAGACCATAAACGACAAAAATAATCCACAATACTGTACTTTAAAGATGGTAGAATTAGCTTGAGTCTCTTAGGAAATGCAACACTTTGCGTTCTATGTACCTGAGATGCGTAACGCGATACAACAAAAAGTGGTGCAGGGAAGGTGATGCGTCGGTTCCTTACACGCTTCTGTGGCGATGCTACAAGCAGCGCCGTGATGCGACGAAGATCTGGTGCAAAGAAACAAAGTGGCGTCTTCTTGATGTTGCGACAACGAAGTGGTGATGCGTGCATGCCCGACGGCCGTGCGGCGATTTCGATGAGTCTTTGGAGCCGCGACAGGCCCTGTGACACACTTCCCTGGTGATGCGACGGCGTCTGATGTGAGGTCGACGATCTTCTCCTGGGATGCGGGGCGCCTCGTGTTGCGATGCGTCGGCGTCTGATGCGAGGTCGATGCTCTGCCCCGGGGATGCGACGGCGTCTGATGCGACGGCGACACTTTTCTCCGGTGCTGCGAGGCGCTTTGAAGGATGCGAGGGTGTCAGCGGCGCACTTCTTCAGGGATGCGCCGGCGTGTGATGCGACGTCGACACTCTTCTCCGGCGATGCGAGAAGCAGCGGCTGCGGCGACACGCTTCTTCGTCTTGAGTTGCGCTTCCAGCTCCCAGCGACACGCAAGTGTGTCAGAAAGTCCAAATTCCCCGCATGGGAATACAGGAGAGCTGGTGGGTGAAGTCTGTTGTCCCTGAGACTTCAGCAGGAGGCAAGCTCTGAAATCAAGCCCTTGGAGATCCTTCACAAGTTGGTGAAAGTACACACAAAGTTCCCTTCTCCTTTCTTTGGCAGTCAGGCAACCACTGCAGGCAGATCCCTCTAGCTTAGGGATAGTCTTCTCCTCAGTTTCTTCTTGGTTCCGCTCCTCAGCAAAGGTTTCTTCTTGTTTCCCAAAAGTGATCTAATTTCCTAGGGGTCTGGGTCCCCTTTTTATACACCTTTTCTCTTTGTTCTCTGAAGGCAGAGAGGCCTTTGCCTAGTCCAAAACCAGTTCTGGTCAGTCCTGGAGCACTTTGTTTACAGGACTCCTTCTTTTCTTTCACAGAGTAGGCCAGGGACATCAGACACACCACAGGAGGTGGAGCCAGCATTGTGGAGGGAAGGCACAGCCCTATTCAGGTCCCAGGTGCAACTCCTCCCACCTATCTCCATGCAGATCTCTCTATTCAGCCCTGTGCTGACTCACCCTTCTCCTGGAGTCCCCCAGCCCCTGTCACTCACAAACCCAGTCAAGGAATACACAACCTAGCAGAGGCAGGCTTGGATAGTTAGGCAAGAAAATACCTACTTTCTAAAAGTGGTATTTTCAAACACAGAATGTTAAAACCAACTTCACTAAAAGATGTATTTTATCATTCTGAGTTCAGGCATACTAAATTCGTTTCTCTACCGTGTTCCCTGGGTCAGTTAGGATTATAAGGTGTAATAATCAAAACTGCCCATTCTGGCCTATGGGGAACAGGTAGCCTTGCAATAGTGAAAAACGAAACTGGCTGTAATTCACTATTAGGACATGCCACACACACCAGGGCATGTCCTACCTTATACTTACAATGCACCCTGCCCTAGGGCCTACTTTAGGGGTGACCAACATGTAGGGACTGGTAAGGGGGTGCACTCACCAAGTCGACATGGCAGCCCTAGGCTGCACACAGGCTCTGCAATGGCAGGTCTGAGACACACTTTACAAGCTGCTTCTGTGGGTGGCACAACCCGTGCTGCAAGCTCACCAGCAGCATTGGATTTACCAGCCCTGGGCACACTCAGTGCACTGTACTAGGGACTGACAAGTAAACCAATCATCCAATCATGGAGTCACTAATACATAACACAATTTACAATGGGGAGAGCATATGCACTTTAGCACTGATCAGCAGTGATGAAGTGCCCAGAGTCATAAAACCACCAACACCATGTCAGAAAAAAGGCTAGGAGGAAGGCAAAAAGTTCAGGGATGACCCTGCAAAAAGGGCCAAGTCCAACACTCCTTAATAATGAAATTGTTATACTCAACATCAGAAATGTAGGTTTGACTAGTTCTCTTCATAATCAATCTATACAAGTATTGATTGACCTGATTTATAGTGTTTCATTAGCTATGGAAGTATCAATTTCGGGATAGTATGAGAACACATTGACTACATGTAGGGCCAGATTTACGAAGATGCCAGGCAACGCAGGGAAGCACCTAAAGTTTCTGCGCCACGTTGTGTGACAAGGAGAGAGCAGGAGAGCACCAAATCTACAGAGATATATCACTCTCCTCCCCTCCTCCTAGCGCCGGTGCACAATCAGGCAGCCGTGCACCATGCATACACCTTTGCACCATAGTACAAGGGTGTCTAAGTGAGTCTAGCGTAGGTTTTGCATTGGAAGGGTACCCTTCCTGTACTAAATACTATGCTTAGACTAATTTTAAAACTTTTCTCACTTTGTAGTGTGCTGTACAGTGCATCCCATATGCAAACTCTGGAAAGAAAGGAGAAATAAAAGTATTTCTCTTTTTAACAAATGTTTTGAATTGATGTTTTTTAGTGCAAAACCCTGTCTACTATTGTTAGCACATAGGATTTTGCATCAAAAAGCATGGGTGGTAGCACGGGAAAGCCATGCACCACCCATGTAACGCCCTTCTGGTGCAGAGTAACGCAAAACAGTGCTTTGCACTACTTTGCGTTACTTTTAGGCAACTTTTAATTCAACAAACACGTTTTGCGCTGGTTTGCACAGTGCAAAAGGTTTGTAAATCTGGCCCTTAGAGTATAATTTTATTTATTATTAGGATCTCATTTGGCCATGGATGACATTGCTAGAAGTCTATGCATAAATCAATTAACAAAAAACAGTCAATAATTTGCAACATACATACTCTTCTATCAGTAGATCACATATGGTCTATCATTGCAGTGCCACCCAGCCTTAGTAATAGTCCATTCTTATGTAAAAGCTTTCACAGAAAGGTGATCATATAGTTAAAAATATAGGGCCTGATTTAGAGTTTGTCAGACAGGTACTCACAAACGTGACAGATATCCCATCCTCCTTACTACAGGTGTATTATATACCAATGCATTTGTAATAAGGGGAACGCAATATCAGTCAAGTATGTGATGGAGTACTATAAATCAGGCCTTTTGTAATTTGCTTTCACTTTCTTACAAAAAATACATTGACCTTCTTAGTTTCGTCAAAGACTCTGAGGGCCAGATTACAGAGACTGCAGAGGTTCAGCTTTGCACTGCTAGTCACACTGACAACTGAAATGACCAATTGGTGTAAAATGTTTTTGTATTGGTCTATCAGTTATAATACATTTTTTGTTCTTTGCAAACGATGTAAGTTTTAATGGAAAATTGCAGCAGTGCAACCTCTGTAATCCAGGTATGCTAATGAAAAATGACACAGGTGTTTTTAATGTAGTCCGGTTCTCAGATTTGACTATTGTAACAACCTTTTTGACACAAAAAAATATCTCATGAGGTATGGGCTTTTGAAACTTTAAGGGGCTGATTTAGAGTTTGGTAGTGGTGCAGCTCAAAATTGCTTTACGCATTACGATGTCGGATTCGGACAGCCTTTCCGAATCGGTTTGTCCAACACGTATCGGCTGTTGGAATCAGACTTTGGGGGCCTGTTGCAGGCCCCCCTTCACCCGGAGACCTCTGGTTTGGGCCCGTGGGGGTACCCATGGGTCCCCTCCTTCCAACCATGCACAGTGTGGCAGGCACCATGGGATGCCCATCACAGGGTGCAAGGTTTTCTGCAACTAACCCGTTTTTGAATGGGAGCCTGTGTTGTCGGTCGGAACACAGGCTCCCATTGAAGTTAATGGGAGTCCGACCGAACGGTGTTCGGCAACATCGTAATCGGTTGTTCAAACTCCCCAAATCCGATTCGGTCAGAAACGATTCAGAGACCGAGTCAGTCTAAATGCTTTCTGACCGACATCGTAATGAGGCCCTAAGTTGACATTTTAGGCCTGTTCTTCATGCTGCATAAAATACTATTTTCCATTTTCTGCTAACATGCCTGTTCTTACAGGTATTCACACACATTTTCAGTTTGAGAATAGATACATTACTTTACTTGTGATAGAAGGAGAGAGCCTGAGAAGAAGACCTTGATGAAAGAACATGGAGAGCCAGAGCATTAATTGAAATGTCTGTTCAGCAATGTTACCACCTAGCCTGAGTGTAAGACAATGTTGTTCCCATGTACAGTGTGGGATACTTTGTGAATGTTGCAGTCTGCAACGTGAGAATGGAGAAAGACAACGGACCCCTGATGATGTGTGCAAAGGGGTATTGTCCAAGAGACTATTGCATTATAGCCTGGATTAACACAGATCTTTTTCGGAACGATCCCATAACGCTATCAGAAAGTTTCCGGACCCTTACAGCACTTTTCCCGGAATTTGAGAGGTTTAGACCTCTATGCTTCCCTTTGATTCTTTCTTCAGTGTGGCTTAGGATAACACTTACTTCCCTGATCCAAGAAGACTCTTGACTGAGCTTCTGCAATGCTGACACCTTCCTGCTTAATTTCCTTCCAGTTTCATTTTCCTTTATGGAATTTCTTGATTTTTGAGATCCTTTAAGCTCTAGAACCAGCCTCTTAGCTTGGACATTACCTTAGGTGATTTAGATTTGGCTACGTATAGAGGAGAACATCTGAGACTCTTCTCTGAACATCAGATGCTTTTGTTAATCTTTTGTATTGCTCTGACTGAACTTGTTTGCTTGATCCTGATCCGTCTAAACTTTTTTAGCTGATTAGGCTTCCCAGTTGTTATTCTGTATCTTTATAGCAAAGTGCTAAGAGTCGTGTATCCTAACTTGTTTGTTAACTTGTAATAAACCTTCTTAACGATATTTACTGATTCCTGGTCATTATTGTGTAGCCAAATCGCTAATAACTGTTGTTTGAAATTTGATTGATGTAATGTTAATCCCCTTCACCTGTCAGTCGGAGAATGAAAGGTCCATTGGAGGACGAATGGTAAGAAAGTGGGCCCAGAGTGCTGTATCAGTAGAGAGGGCACTCCATTGCAACAGCAATGGAGTACCCTCTCCAACAAACTGAAGGCCCACCTGCCTGATTTCCACTTGGGCAGACAGTAAGTGTGTCAGCAATGAGCCTAACTCAACTCTGTCGCTGCCATACTCCTCCGATGAAACATGGGCCTTCAGAAGTGTGGGCATTCAACCGACTATAAGTTGGGAGTACAGGTGCTCCAAACTCTAAATCAGGCCGCTAGTTTCTAAACTTTTAAAAAACAAAAGAACCTTTTTTATCTTTGTGAAGAACATAATGTGTGTTCATGTTTCTCTTCACAAAAGAGAAAAACAAAGTACAAGGTGGAGAGTTTAAGAGCAACCCCATGAACACCTCCATAATACAAACCATTCAGTTCATAGTACCCTGACCAAATAGGTGTGCATAAAATTATTCAGTAGAAAAAATATTTCCAGATCTTACCTGTCTGCTTCCATAAATAAAGCTCACAAATATCCCAAATCTCCCGGAAAGGATCCATCAATATATTCCAATGGCAAATCACCTGCTCTTTTCAAAACGTTTCTTGGCGGATCATCATTGTTCTTCTGAATTTTGTTGTTGATTTTCATTCAAATACATAGGCAAAATAAACCTTGGCACAGTTATTGTATCAAAAGTTATTTAGAAACCCTCTGTACATCTACCACCATACTGCTTATCATTATTTCTAGTTCAGGATTCAAATCTCCTATGATAATCTCAAATTAACCCAACCTAAATATGACCGCAAAATTGGGGGTATTTGGCCCTTCGAAATGCACATTAGCAAATGCTAATGAATTTCTTTTCCACATGGTGCTTTGGGCATTTCCAGAATTGATTCGAGGATCATGCAAAAACACAGTAGACAATTCCTTGCAGTTGTGATCCATTTATGTTTATTTACAGTGTTTTTCTGCTATGTAAGTAATTACTGGGACAAAGGCTTGAGAGAGATCTGATCCCATTCAGGGTGAAACATATGTTAAGGTGTCAGCACTTAGCATGTATTCTTGTAAAGACTGGATAACGCAATTGGTACATGGACATGTTTTTAACTCGGCATTCCTTTTTTCTCATTTCCAGTAGACATTTTGAAAGTGAACAAAAGATGACCCTTCAAGAAAACGCACCCATACTGGAGAATGCTAATCCTACGTAATGTTTTAGAGTAAAAACATAGCACAGCAGAGGAGCATAACAAGCTAAGGAATAGAGCTTACACCGCTTGCCAATCAAGTCAGCGAACACAAAACCAGAAACATAGAATTCTGTGAACTACCTTTCCACACAGATAACCAATTACAAATCAGTCAAAGAAAAAACAGAACATCGAAAGGCTAAAGGAAAATGTGTAGTTGCTGCCACTGACAGGCTGGTGTATCATCTGGCTTGCAACTCAAGGACATAACCAAACTGAGAAAAATTCTGAAAAGATATACCAGCAGGAGAAACTGAGATGCATTTGTAATAAGGAATAGAAGAACTGAAATCTTGGGAAACTGCTAAAATGTCCTGCAAGAATAAGTATCGGGAGCACTGGAACAAGGTCCCCTGGTGAAATCTTCCTGAATGTAGCAGTGAGTTTGAAGAAGAGCATTGGCTCCTCTTTGCTACTTGAATATACCTTCCATGGCTCAGGACGGTGTTGGAAAATGTCCCTCTCTAAAGGGTCACCCCAAACGTTTTGCCTTCCTCCTCCTATTTTTCTGACCTCGGTTTTGTTGGCCTTAGGACTCTGAGCACTTTACCACTGCTAACCAGTGCTAAAGTATGTGGGTTTCTCCTTAAATATGATGACATTGGTGTATACCTGATTGGTTTATTTGATTCACTGGTAAGTCCCTTGTAAAGTGGTATACCATGTACCCAGGGCCTGTATTTCAAATGCCACTAGTGGGTGTGCAGCACTGAGTGTGCCACCCACATAAGTAGCGTCTCAAACATGACTCAGGCCTGCCACTGCAGGGCCTGTGTGTGCAGTTTGCTGCCACTTTGACTTGGCATTTAAAACTACTTGCCAAGCCTTAAACTCCCCTTTAATTACATATAACTTACCTCTAAGGTGGGCCATAAGTGATCCTAAGGGCAGGGTGCTTTGTAAGTAAAATGTAGGACATATACCTGTGTGTTTTACTTATCCTGGTAGTGGCAAACACCCAAGTTCGTTTTTCACTACTGTGACGCCGGCTCCTCTCATAGGGGATTGGGGATTCCTTAAAATACTTTAAAGCTGTAATTCCTGATTGCAGAAAAGTAGCTGCTTTATGCTTGATATCTTTGGATTGGTAATGACAAACTCTCTTTACTGGTAAAGTGGGATTTGGCATTACTAGTTTCGGAGTGCCACTTTTAGAAAGTGGGCATTTCTCTGCTCTTAGCTCTTTGTGGGACTTCTAGCCTGTCTCCAATACACGTCTGGGTTTGGGTAACAGCTACACTTTATCCATTCCCTCTAGACAGCCACAAACACAGGACACAGCTGTATCTGCATTCGTCTGCGTACTGATGGGTCTTCCTGGGCAGAGGAAGAGGAGGGACTGACACATAGACTTCAATAGGTAGTGTCCTGCCCTCACACAAAGCACTGATCAACCCCCCCCCACCCCCCAGGGTTAGACTGGAAGACAGGACTGGGTTGAAAGGGGACCTGTGCACTTCAAAGACTTTGTTTTGAAGTCACATCCACTTCAAAGGCACTTTGGGTATAAGTACTGGGTCTCTGACCCCATCTAATCAGACACCTTTTGGACCTGTAACCAATTTATCGCTGGCTCTACATCTGCACATTGCCAGAAGGAACTGCTGTGCTGCCAAGAGGGACTGCCACTCTACTAACTGCTCTGCTGTATTGGCCTGCTTCTTGTTGAGCTGCAGGAGGGACTGCCGCTTTGCAACCTGCCTTGCTGTGCTGGCCTGCTGCCTGCCTCCTTTTCACTGTGCTGCCTTCAAAAGTGCCCTGCAGGGGCTTGTTGGCTTGCCCCCTGTCCCTGAAGTCTCAGGGCTATTAAAGACTTCACTTCACGACTGCTGTCATGGGACACTGAGTCATCTGAGTCTGACAGTTGAGCAGTAACCCAGACTGAGCATTCTACTTGACAAAAGGTGTGAGTGCTCTGACTCTCGTAATCTTGAAAGCCTCACAACAGAGGCCAGAGCCGCCCTAGCAGTAGATGATTCTAGCGCTCTGGGACTCACAGCACCAGGAAGTCGTGCTTCCATTTCTCCAGGGAACAGCTATTTCCGTGACTGCCTTTCTGACTACTCTGTATGCCGCCAAACTGCTGCAATGCCCAGAGGATGCCCAAAAAGAAGCTTGATGCGACTCAGCACTTCCGATGAAGAGAGTCTGTTTCGATACTCCTCGATCGCTGTGCCTGTCCAACCAACGGCTCGTCACCGCATCGTCTGCCCTATGAGGGATGCTCCAACAATGCGACATCATCCACAGACAAGGTACTGTGCTTCTCCCAGGGATTATCAAGGTCCCTGCAGTGCCATCCATGGCCTCGCTGACGGCCCGGCCTGAATGGTCCCAGAGTACCCTAGTGACCGGCTCCAACCTCCCATGGAAGTGAATCTCTCTTGCTCAGTGCCTTGCGACCCTTCAACCATGTGCCTCGATCCTCTGCTGGGGCGCTCTGGGGCTCACAGCACCAGGAAGTTATGCTTCCCTTTCTCCGCTGTAAGATGGGGAAACAGCTATTTCCCTGACCACTGAGCCCGACTACTCTGTGCACTGTGGAGCTGCTGCAACACCCACAAGACACCCAAAAAGAAGCCCAATGTGGCTCAGCTCTTCTGAAGAAGAGAGTCTGACGCTGAACTCCTTGATTGCCGTGCCTGTCCAACAAACGGCTCGTCCCCGCATCTTCTGCCACACGAGGGAGACTCTGACAACGCAACCCCGTCCACATACAAGATTGCTTGCTTCTCCCGGGAACTATCATAATGCCCTGCAGCGCCATCTGTGACCTCATGGATGACCCGAGCGGTCCCAGCATACCCCAGTGACCGTCTCCAACCTCCCACAGAGGTGACTCTTTCTTGCTCAGTGCTGTGCAACCCCGCAACCATGTGCCTCGATCCACTGCTGGGATCTGGGCTAGTATAACTCAATCCGGCATAACCAGGATCATTAGAGAGAGTGACAGTGTTCTCCCAAAACTGGTATTGCACCACACGGCATGTGTACCTAACTTGAGAACCACTGATCGGATTGTTATCGTTTTGCGCTTGTTTTCTTCAGTGCAAAGAGTACTATCTTTAAATGTGCATAACTTGAGAACCACTGATTGGATCATTGTGTTTTGATCTTGTTTTCTTCAGGCAAAGAGTACTATCTTTAAACGTGCATATCTTCAAAAGTATCCATTGTATTTTTGTTGTTTCAGCCTAAATGTGCTTATAATAAACTAAGCTATTTTTATAATCATGTGTGGAGTCTTTTTGTGGTGTATTCCTTGTGTTACTGTGTGCGTGTTGCACAAATACTTTACACATTGCCTCTTTTGATAAACCCGTCTGCTCTGCGCCAAGCTACCAGAGGGTGAGCACAGGTTACCTCAGTTGTGTATCTAGATTACCCTGAGTAGAGTGGTGGGTTCTGCCTGACTTGGATGTATACCTTAGCCAGCAAGATGCCCCATTTCTAACAAGGGGACAGAGAACATACTGATCAATACAATTTTACCACGAGCAAAAATAGTAAAATAATTTAGAGGAAAGCTAAAAGTGTACAAACCACACATGAAACACATCGCTTAGCATATTCACTTCAAGGACTCGACTAAGACAGAACTGATGGACCCAAAAACCTCAGGGAAATGTTTATACACCACTGCAGAAAAAAGATGACTTGTCTTCTGGTGCATTCTAGTGATCTAAGGTTTTCAAACATCATACACACATAAAGACACATAAATAACTTAAATCAGAAACCACACCATACGCCCGCATATAAGAGGGCACTGGAAATTTCTAACTGGGAGAAGCCCAACATAGCTCTTGAAATAAGTATCCCACAAGAAAGATTCAACTTCTTTTTCCTTAACACAAGTGTCAATTAGAAAATTAATGTGCACTTTACATTTTTGTGGTTGTGACCTGCTCACCAAGGACCTTTGCATGGACAGAGACTGACACTTCTCCAGACAGATGAAAAAATTAAATAATTCAGATAAGGTTTACTTCTGAATTGATGCTTGATTTACTTTCTGAAAATGAGACTCTCGTGCCATTTAGGGCTTTCAAAATTTAGATAGATAAATAGATAGATAGATAGATAGATAGAAAGACAGACATACATACATATATATATATATATATATATATATATACATGCAGATATATATAGATACACATAAATATGCATTTCATAGTAGTATATTTATAAAAAATGTAACAAAATAAATTGAATATAATGTTGTAAAATATATAGTCTTAATAAGTGTGTTACACATATACACGTATATAAACACACATATCAAAGGACCAATTGGGGAGAAAGAGGAGAACTATAGATAGCTTGTTTGTCTCCCTTAATCACAATGCACTTAAACAAAGAGAACGAGAAAAGAGCAACGCTCTCAAGATGCCTCACAGTTTTTGGGGTCAATTAACTGTAAGTCTCCTTGATAGGAAAACCATTTGGTTTGTAAGAAGAACCCTCACCCACCAACCTAGTTCGTGGCATGCTTCATCATCGGGTTCCCACCTAGAAGGCCGAATGCCTTCTAGGTGTGCTTCGACGCCTGTTTACAGGGGAGCTGGTTTTTTTTTGTTTTTTGTGAGAGGTGGAAATTGTGATAGTGAAAGTTAAAACTGCCTCCAGGGTACCTTAAGATTTTTATTAGATGGTCCCTTGGGCAGGATTAAAAAAGGTTTAAAAAAAATGTTGTGGACGTGAATGAGGTAGTGGTCTCGCACGTCCCTGAAAATTATGTGAAAAAGTGAAGATACGTGATGTGGTCTACATGTGTCAGCCACGTGTGATAATTGAAGCAGCTTTCGTCAGGACCCGCGGCTCAGAGTGAACCCTGAGCTCACGTGAAACTATGCTCACACGCTAAGGTGAGCATAGGTGAGTGACGGACGTAATTTACGGATTAACCGTCACTGTTAAATACCTGTGAAAAGAGAAAAGGAGACAAACAAAATTAATAAACAGCAAAGGGTCCAGTGGTACTTGGACCCTGTTTTTCTAGCAAATATTTACAACACCGGTGTAAACAAGGGCTACTGAAAATTCGTCCCTGCGTGAAGTGGGCGAACTTTTAGGCATGCAGGATAAGGTGAGCGCCAAATACAGTGCATAATGATGGAGGCTTAGGAGCTAGTGATTTTGATTATTCAGAAATATGGCGTCTGTTTTTGAAGAGAGGAGTTCTCTATGGAAAATCAAGGTCTGACTCGGGAAACAAGTAATCCAAGTGATGCCTGGATGTGTAGTAATTATAAAGATCAAAGATTAGCAAAGTAAAAAAGTAAAAAAGGCACCTACTTCGCACACGAGAATTTCTCGTGTCATAGATCCGGAGGGAGGCAGCGCCTGTTGTCAAACTCTATAAGTAATAGAGTGAAACAAGAGGATTAGCAAAACAGTGTAAAGGAGGAAAAAAGAGTGCAAAATGTGCCTGAGCAATCTTACTTACTACATCAAGGTCGACCGTCTGCTTGGGAACCTATTCGTTCCGCTCTTGGGATCTCAGCGATGCCGATGCCGCATTTGAGAGCGTCTTATGAAGGGATTCTGAAAGCTGTCTCTGTCACAGTGCGCGCACGTAGGCACACTGGCGGAGCCGCTGATTGCTCAAAAAAAAGGCCACCCCAAAGTAGCCTATCTCAGTCTATCTTCCCAGCGTGTAGGCATGCTGACGTACTAGTGACAGGACGCTGGGCTCCGAGAAAGGGGCTCGCCCTTCCTGACCAATCAGTGGCTCCGCCGGTGTGCCTACGTGCGCGTGCTGTGATGGAGACAGCTTTCAGAATCCCTTCATATGACGCTCTCAAACGCGGCATCGGCATCGCCGAGATCCCAAGAGCGGAACGAATAAGTTCCCAAGTAGGCGGTCGACCTTGATGTGTAGTAATTAAGATTGCTCACAATTTCCACCTCTCACAAAACACCAAAAAAAAAACAGCTCCTCTGTAAATAGGTGTCGAAGCACACCTAGAATGCATTCGGCCTTCTAGGTGGGAACCCGATGATGAAGCATGCCACCAACTAGGTTGGTGGGTGAGGGTTCTTCTTACAAACCAAATAGTTTTCCTATCAAGGAGACTTACAGTTAATTGACCCCGAAAACTGTAAGGCATCTTGAGAGCATTGCTCTCTTCTCGTTCTCTTTGTTTAAGTGCATATAAACACACATACACACATATGTGTGTGTGTGTGTTTATATAAGTATATATTTATATATAGTGTCAAGTATTAGTGGAAGTTAAGTAATTTACATTATATTAATGGTATATACTAAAATATTTAAGAATTTCTACTTTAAACTATATATAGATATATATTTATATATATATATATTAAAAAAGAAAAAATTTCTATATTGTTGGATAATGTTAGTGTTAAACGATATGTTATTTCCAATATTTTTGTACTTACCATTAAAAGTATAGAGACACACTATTTTGTCAAACAATATTTTTGGCATATTTGTGTCAAAGGATATTGTTTCTATCGATATTGTGTCAATGACCCACTCTTCTAGGTGATGTACTTGTAAATTTGCCACCTAATCATTGGTCTCCTTTTGAATATTGATTAGTGCAGTTTATTAAGTGTTTTTTAATTTGCGGAGAGAATGCCATTTCATCTTATTTTTAAATACAAGGTAAATCAGCCCTTAAGACCCACAGAATTGACTCTTGGCAGTGTGGGTCTACAGGTGTTGGGTATCCTTTTTTGCCACCCATTCCTGGCGCCAGTATTCTTTACCCATTCCTCATAGCGCTCCTACTCAGATTCCTTTGTCAGTATTGAGAGGCCTTTTTCTGACTGATGGTGTTTCTCTGCCACCTGCAGTAACAGCAGTGTGTGAACATTATTACTTTTGGGGTTTTGGAGACATTCGAGGTCGTTTTGGCACAGCACTCTGCAGAGCCTACATATCTATTTGCAATTGCATCTATAGTGCTTCATGCCCCCACCCTGCACACTGCTTTGATTGGAAGAGCATTAAACTGCAGGGGGTATATGGGAACAGTTTTGGCGCCATGTGTGAGTGAGAAAAGTGTTGCGCTTTTCCTGTATGAGGTCACTACCAATGCATGTGTTGGTAGGAAGAGAAGGTAGAGATAAAACCTAGGCACTTTACATTACTTTTATTGTTATAAACGATTGTGTGGACATAAATCCACTCAAGGGCAACCACATGTATTGGCAGTCAAGGTAGTGTCTGCTGAGCAACAATTGTGTAGATAGAAGGCATGAGTTTTATGAAGTCAGCCATATTAAATGGTCTTGATTCCATCGAGGCGTGATGAGGGAAACCCACTGATGTGCTTCTGAGAAATGCAGTCACAGTAAATGTTTTTAGGAAGTAGCCAGGACCAAAGGTGAGCAGCCCGGAGGAGAGCACTAGTTTAAGGCAGTGGCGTAGCAAGGGGTGGGGGGGGCGGTGAGCCCCGGGTGGCATGAGTTTTATGGGCGGTCCCCCCCCCCTTACATGCGTTTGCCGCGGGCGGCAAAGGCAAGAACCACCACGGGCGGCAAAGTGTATAGCTACGCCTGTGGTTTAAGGCATAAAGAAATTAGTATCTCTGTGGTCAATCCAGGGAAAAAGGAAAGAACCGTCCATATACAAGCACTGATTTAAGGCAGCCAGCATAAAGGCTCTCTTGTCTTGTAAATGAAGCATGCTGCTCTCGTAACCTGTGTAACTCTTTAATTGACTTAGGAGTGAGTGTGCGATTTTTAGCACTTAAATTTGACAGGAGGGCTCCATTTGCATGGTTTTGACAGACCACAAACTAGCTCTGTACCAGAGCTCCTGTGTGTTGCAATATTATTGCCTCTTCTCATGTGAAATGATCTGTATTGATAAACTGATAAGGAGAGGCTATTAAACTGTTCTTGGCTACAAATAGTTAAGGCCTTAGTTTTAGAGTAATTACTTTTAAGTCTGGCGTTAATCAAGTAGTATGGAGCAATGAGTCAGTCCACTTCAGCCATCAGCTAACTTCATTGTGAGTGACAGCATTCTGCCCTTTCAGATAAAGCACATCTACACTCAAGGTAGTTCCCTTAAGTGGCAGGAACTACTATTACAATGTGTGTTTTTGAGACCGAAACCTATTTTTTTAAGATTGTCGCAAGCCCACCAGTTACCCCAAAAATAAAGTTTTGCAGAGGCCATGATAAAGCAAAACAAGCATTTATGAAGCAGCCAGCACCAAGCCTATTGGCTCTTCCAATGCTTGTTCAAGCATATGTACAATCTTGCAAGATTAATAGTTGAGGTAATGTTGGCATACGGTGAGCAGATGTGCACTGCAGGGACATTTGAAAGTACAATGTAATTGACAATAATATTTCATATGATGCTACAAATGTGTCATGAATTATTCTTGCATAGATACAAAAACTTGAAACAAGACAGATGCTCCTTTCAGCCCTGCTCATCACCAAAATGTACTATTCATTTTATCTGATGGTGAAAGTATTGTTCCTTAGGGGTCAGGCATGCTAAGGATAGAAGAGGAGCAAATGATGCAGAAGTAGGCAGGTTACATTCCAAAAATAGTACATTAATTTTTGTGCCACACAAACACTGTGTACTTCAAAATGGTGTCAACAAAATGCGTTGTATTCTACTTAAAAAATAATAGAGCATGGCAAGGCAATGACAACCATGTCACCTAATAATACTGATGAAAAATGGGTTGCCCAATAAAATCAGTGACTAATGCACGGTGCAGTACTCCAGTCAATTGGCAAAGTGTACGTAGGTCAGTTGACATGTCTGTGGGGCCTACTGGACCCACAAACCTTCAAAGTAGTTTTCGATCACATATTCTTCAGACATACTATTTCAACTCGGTTGGTTTGCTTTTGATTTTTCATGGTCCCACTGCTAACTGCCCATTCATAGATAGATAGATAGATAGATAGATAGATAGATAGATAGATAGATAGATAGATAGGTAGGTAGGTAGGTAGGTAGGTAGGTAAGTAGGTAGGTTTTATTTGGCACAATTAATAAAGTCCAGACCAGGTCAGAGAATGCTGAGCAGAGCTTTATAATGTTCCCCCTTTTAAAGATGTCCTCTTTACCACGGGAAACATAGTCCACGTGAAGGATTATTACCTTTGAAGGGGCATTTCTTGAGGGTGCTCACCCATGGTAAGCCAGATCCTTTCTCGATTATTATTTTAAAAAGTAGGAGACGGCGTTGCAGTTGGCTTGTCTGATTCAGGTTGCACAGTGTGGTCAGAAACCAAGTTCGGGTCTGAATTTGGTTGTGCCTTTGAGTCTGCTGTAACATGGCGGCTGGGCTACATCTCAGTTGTGACAAATTTGCCAACCACCGGGCCACTAACATCAGCAACCATGTTTTTAGAGGCAAACATTTGAGGAGGAATGTAATCTGCCCAGCTGAACTTTTAGTTTTATGTTGAAAAATGCATAGCATTGCTGTACCCGCATCAAATCTGTTTTCTGTAGCTTTCGTGGAGCAGGATCTTTGTTTCTTACTTAACTTACTAAAACGCTTTTTGTTTTTCCAGGAAAAGGGGGGCAACAAATTCAGGATTTTTATTTTCCTCATTGATAGCTGGACTTTTCCTCCTGTCTATAGGTAACTTACTGCATGCGCTATGCTCCATAAGAGAAGGCCTTTGAGAGGTTCCTGCAGCTTTTTGCCAACAAATCCAGATCCTGGGTCCAGGTTAGCATTGCTGTCGGAACATGCGTAATCGCCCTTGATCTGGCAGTCAAAAGTGTCTTTAGACTAAGCCACTTCAGTGTACCTTGGCCCTGGCTTTTTAGCCAGCAAGGTGAAAGATGATAGCGAAGGGGCAGCAGGGACGAGATACTGTTTCCTAACGAGGGAGCAGTAGGCAGGGCCTTATGGGGGAGGTTCGATCCCTGGGTGTCCCTTGCCCTTCCTCTGGTGACTTTGTCTTTCAGATCTGTAATTTGAGAAGACATTATTTCGGGTATGGCTTTCAATTTCTCTAGGAAAGGATTGCACTGGCATTTAGTCTGCACGCTATAAGACGCGTTTCGAGCCTTCTGTAATGTAACTTGATTCTATGTGAGAACATGGAACGTGGGTGGTTGGAGGATTCCTGGAGATGACTGTTTGTCGTGCTCACCGATGGCTGGGGTGAAATAAAGGAGTCTCCGACTCATTGAAATATTGCCTGGTCTGGACCCTGAATAACATAATTACACTGGCGACGATCGCGGGTGACAGGCAACAGACTCACCTCAACACCATGTTGATGAAGCTCAATGTATGGTTCAAACTGCTAAGTGGAAACGGAAGCAGGGGATCATGTGAAACGGAGCTGAACGTGGAGGACATCTGGAGAGAAGTATGCGGGCGGTGCGCGAGTGGTGAGGGAGCCACGGAGTGTGGAGGAGGAAGAAAATCCGATGCTGTATGAGTGAAATGCATTGGCAGGCTGTGCGTTTCAACTAGCTGCATGATGTGAGACTCGCGTCACCACAGCTCACAGAAAGTAAGCCCCATCTACTCGAGAAAAAAGACGAAGTGTTGTGCTCATTCCTGGCAAAGAAAATAAGCCCAACAAAGCGCAGGAACGGAACCGAAAGTTTGTGTAGCAACGTTGGTGGCCATTTTGGAGATCACGCTTCAAGGGAGAAGTGTTGATTTCCAGAGGAAAATTGGCCAAATTACATTTCGGTGGTATCCTTGAAGGAAACGAGGAGGGAGCGGTGATAGGGACACCTTGTTGCTTGTCATATCGGTGACAGGCTCACCTGTGTATTTGGATTGTGACTGACACACCTGTGTGTTTGAGGTTTGATTTGTTAGGTAAAACTTTTTTTTTAAATGCTACGTTAGCTTGTCTAGTTTTATGACAAGAACTACGGTCATTGGTTACTTACGTTTGGGTTACTAGTACATTTTAGTTTATTTGTTGTGGGAAAGCCATTATCTGGAATATTGCAGAATGTTACAGCGCCTCCTTTTTTTCTGTCAAGTCCAGGAGAACCACCGGTGAAGTGGCAAAAATGGAAAAAGATTTTTGAAAATTATACAACGGTTTGTGGGACAAATCTGAGTGCAGAACGGAAACAGGCACTGTTGCTTCACTGTTTGGGGGGAGAGAGGCAAGAGATTTTAGAAAAATTGCCACAATTGAGTGCTCCTGTCCAAAGAGGGTTGAATGAATATATTATGCAGCTTGATCTTCATTTTCTACCAAAAGTGAGCACTATTATGGAAAGGTACTATTTTGGGTTGTGGGCGAGCAAGGGAAAAAAGAGACTTTAGAAGAATTTGTGACTAGTTTAAGAAAATTGGCGGCAAGTTGCAAATTTGGTGCGTTGATTGAAGAAAGGATATGTGACCAGTTTGTTCTGAAGTGTTCAAGAAATAAAATAAGGGAGGAGTTATGGCTAAAAGATGAGCCACCTCTGGATGAGGTTATGGTCATTGCCAAATGTGTGGAGCACATGCTAAAGTGTGTGAGTGAACTGCATAAGGTGGGCAAACAACAAGCATGTGCTGACAAGGTGGATGAAGTAGTTTGTCAAGTTAAGCAAAAGACGCCTCCTGTCAACAATAAGGGTGTAGAGGAAGAGTCAAAAAGGGTTGACAGGTTTTCAGGGAACATGTTTTCGCTGTGGAAAGTTTGGACATAAAGCCAATTCCAATATGGGTCCAGCTTTCAAGGTTGTGTGTAATTCTTGTGAAAGAGAGGTAATTTTTAAAAAACTGTAGAAGCAGGAATAAAAGAGAAAGCAAAAGAGAAATCAGTGAGGTTATATATCAGGTGAGCAATTGTGGTGTGGAACTTCCTTCAGAGTGGGTCAAGACTGGTGATACCAAACTTAAAATGAAATTCGATTCATCTTCCCATCTTACCTTGATTTCAAAGGATATGTATGAGCGAGAATTTTGTGGTAAGGTAAGGTTATTAAATTCGGATGTGAGACCAAAAGGTTATGGAGGGACACCAATAAAAATGTTGGGATATTTTTAAACATGTGTAGAATGCAATGGAAGGTATGTGGATGCAAAAGTTTATGTTGCTGACAAAGGTGATAATTTGCTGAGTTGGGCGCATCAGGCGCGGCAGAGTGTTACTCTCAATTCGAATGCCTCTCCGTCGGTTCAAATACAAGCAATAGAGAATGTAAGTAAGAAGTTTGTTTCGTTGTTTGAAGATTTGTGTAAGGATAAACTTGGGCGATGGAACAGCTACAGTCATTGCATAAAGTTGAAGTTAGGTGCCAAACCAGCCGTGGCAAAGTTGAAGAGAATTCTGATAAGTGTGCAAGATGCTGTACAGAAAGAAATTACTAGGTTAATTGAGTCTGGAGTGATTGAGCCTGTAGATGCGACAGAGTGGTTGGCTCCAATTGTGGTGGCCAAGAAGAGTAATAATGAGATTCACCTTTGTGTGGATCTTAGAGCACTTAATAGAGACGTTGTGGTGGACAAATTCCCACTTCCCAATATAGATGAGACGATGTCAACTTTGGATGGGGCTGGTTATTTTACAGCTCTGGACCTGGCCTCTGCATATCATCAGGTGCTTTTGGACAAATCTTCCCAAGACTTTACTGCGTTTATAACTCCTATGAGGGCTTTCAAGTTCTTAAGGATGCTATTCGGGTTAGTCTCGGCGGCTTCTGTCTTCCCAAGGATCATGAATGATATTGTCAAAAGGATTGGTGGAGTCCGGTGTTATCAGGATGACATGTTGATTTATGGGAAGACAGTTGAAGAGCATGATGACAGGGTTGTGAAGGTGTTAGAGAGGCTATCGAAGGCAGGTTTAACTTTGAGTAGTGACAAATGCAAATTTGGTGTGACTGAGGTTGACTATCTGGGGCATCACTTATTGGGCTTTGGCGTCAAGCCAAAAAAAGAATTGGTCGACACCATATCTCAGTTGAAGATTCGTGTTCTAAGAAGGAGCTAGCATCTTTTTTGGAAATGGCTGAGTTTTACAGCAAATTTGTTAAGAATTTTGCAGATAAAACTAATCATCTCAGAAGCTTGTTGTGTAAGAAGGTAGAGTTTGTATAGGATGATGTGTGTATGGAGGAGTTTGCAAGGGTGAAGGCTGATATGATGTGTGCCCCTGATCTTCAGGCTTTTGTACCTGGTGATATCACGTACATTGTCACTGATGCAAGCAATAAAGGTTTGGGTGCTCTGCTAGTACAAGAAAGGAAAGGTTCAGAACATCTTATTGCCTGTGCTTCAAGATGTTTAAGAGGCGCTGAGGTAAACTATTCAGTTATAGAGAAAGAAGCACATTGCTATTTTTGGGCTTTAAACAAATTCAGAAAGTTTGTATGGGGGACCTCATTCATAGTCAGGTCAGACCATAAGCCTTTGAAGGAAATTTTTGAAAAAAAGGGTTTGGATTCGATTTCATCAAGGATAAGAAGGTGGGTCATTTCTCTGCAGGATTTAGATTTTTCTATGCAATACATTCCTGGAGCAACAAATGTAACAGCAGATTGTCTTTCACGTCTTGTTGACATTGTAGACACTCAGGATTTTGACGATAAGATGGATGGCTTGTGTGAGCAAGATGTGAAAGTGTGTGAGATCACTTTGTGTGCAATCAAGGAGGAAGAGTGGAAGGAGGAGTTATGGAGGGATTCTGATCTACTGAAAGTGATCGATCTGATTTTGCTGAACAAGGTGGACAAGCTTGAGAAACCTTGGTCCTCGCTGAGTGATGAGCTGGCTATCAGTAATAGAATGTTGACAAGAGGCGCTCCGTTGATTCCTCCTGTGAGTTTGAGGAGTAGCATCATTCAATTAGCTCATGAAGGTCACATATGGATTTCAAAGGCCAAAGAACGCATTAGGCAGGACTTTTGGTGGCCGGGTTTGGATCTAATGGTGGAACGTGTCGTACGTAAGTAAGTACCTTGTTCTTTGAGTGACAAGGTACTTAAGCAAAGACATTCACCGATGGTTTGCAGGAGATTACCTATGTCTCCTTGGGAAGAGGTAGCCATAGATATCGTTGGACCTCTTCACGGTGAACATCAGACACCATATTTGATTGTACTTTTAGATCTATATTCAAGGTGGGTTGAAGTGAGCTGTGTGTGTGACATTACCTCTCAAAGTGTTACAACATTTTTGGATGAGGTCTTCAAACAAGAGAGTTTTCCTAGATTCACGTTATCAGACAATGGACCACAGTTTTGTTCACAAGAGATGGAACAATATTTGGAAGGTTATGATATTAGTCATAAGAAATCATCTCTCTATCATCCAGAAACTAATGGTGCAATTGAGAGGTTGAACAAAACTTTGAAGGAGGGGATACAGTTGGCGAGGGTGAACAGTATGGACTGGAGAAAGGAGTTACAAAACAGAATTTCAGCATACAGATTCACACCTCATACCTCCACTGGTAAGTATCCGTTTGAGTTGTTCAAAGGCAGATCTCCTAACACTAAACTTTGCCTGGGGTGGATGGTACGTGATAAAAGGGTGAAAAATAATGGCATCGACAAGTGGAGGGAGAAGGAGATAAAGTTGCAACAGAAAAGAAAGAGCTATTTTGATACACGTAAGTGTGCAAAGACAATTGAATTTCGTTTGAGAGACAAAGTCAAGATTAAAGCACCTGTGGGTTGTCAAGACTGGTCTAAATTCACAAAGGTGAAGGAGGTGGTGAAGTTGTTCAAAAATGCTGTGAAAACCAATGATGGAAGAATCTGGAATCACTGCTGTGTAGTTCATGTTCAACCTGAAGATTATAGTGCTTGCGAGGCTAACTCATTACATGGTGTTCCGTCACAGTCGGGTCATTCTGGTGTTACCAGGAAAAGTGTGAGGTCATGCAAAACCCCAGCATATCTTATGGACTATGTTAGAAAATAATTGCTATTTCACAAAATCGTACCATATGTTGTTCATTTTTTTTTCTTTTTCTTCGTTGCTATAAGGAAAGAGGGGTGTGTTAGGGTTACTAATGTTTATGCTAATTATAAGAGGGAAGAAGTGTGATGTAACTTGATTCTATGTGAGGACATGGAACGTGGGTGGTTGGAGGATTCCGGGAGATGACAGTTTGTCGTGCTCGCTGATGGCTGAGGTGAAATAAAGGAGTCTCGACTCATTGAAATAGCCTGGTCTGGACCCTGAATAACATCATTAAACCTTCACAATTTGTCAAGTTTGGAATCAATTGGCATAATCATGGTGGCCAGCGATTGCAATACTGTTATTTGTCTGCGTGCAGTGTTGCAGCCTGTGCCATAGCAGAAAGCACATTATTGATTGCCTCCCATCCAAGCTGTAGGAATGGGGTCAGCTGTGCAGTGTGATCCCCGTTTATAACTGATGCAGCAGGTGAGGCCCTGTCCTTTAGGGAGAGGTGAAGGGCTGATATAGACTCCTCAACCAGAGCCTCTGAGAGCTCTGGAATCTCTTGGAAGACCCCACCCAGGGACAAGGGGCTTCATTGATCATTCTGGTAGTTATCAGAGGCTAAGTATGATTCTTCCTGGGGGTGTGGCTTAGCACCCGACTTGAATGGCGGTGTCCCTGTAGCGCTCTGCGGGGCTGGCCGTAACATCCACATTCTGCGGTGTCTCCTTCACCAACAGTGACCGGTTTCGGACGTCGGAAGATGTGTTGATACGCACGCTCCGTTTCCCGAAACCTTCCTGGACCTGTGGGATATAGAATTCACTCTTCTTTTTCGGACGCTGGATTACCGCGGATCGTGGCCGCCATTTTGTTTCCGCAACGCTCCTCCTGAGGGGAAATCCCAGTGAGGAAATGGCGCATGTTCTGCCACACGATTTTTCTTTTTCCTTTCTCCTCTTCATATAAGTTCTCCAATTCTAGAAGCTGGTGATGTACTACTTATGGAACCTCCTGGTTGGATTTTCATCTTCATGAGGTATTTTTTCTGCAAATCTCTATGCTTTGATTAATGACTGGTTCCGGTAACTCGTCTGTTGTGAAGCCTTGCTAACCTCATGGTCACCATAATTTCCTTAAATTGGTGATGAAGTTTCTTACTCCGCATGTCTGTTAAGAATTTCTTCGTCATTCAGTTCTCACCACTGATTCTCACAGAGCCCTAGTCTTGATAACTGTTTTGATGAAGTGTGCTGTGTTTGCTCTGTCTTCATTTCCTGTGCAACCTCAAAGTCATTATTAATTAAGCTTCCATTATCCATCATAAGTGATATCCCACATCTCACCTGCAGAGAGAGTGATGTACTGGAAGTTTTCCCTTGATTTCAGACAATTATCAGAGGAATTGTGCGTGCATCGACCTGTTGTTTATAAGTGCTGACATGATCATATGTATCCACGTCTTTTCTCATCACCTAGCCTTTTTCTGGTGTCCGTGTTGCTTGAACTGTATTCCAGTTGCAGTTCTGTCATTCATACCTATTCACTGGTGGCAATCTTGATCTCATTTAGATCATAGACATACTGTACCTTTACACATATTTTCTCATATGGGAAGACTTAAAAAGTTGGGATCATCTACGCCACGCGTCACGCACACGTTCATCAAAAATTCTAGAATCTTCTCTGAATTTTCATGGATGGAGGAGTCGTTGGCGCCTGTCTCCAAGACAGCTTCTCCTTTGCCCGCAGGTACTTCTATGGCTGGCAAAGCTGTTTCCAAAAGACTGAAACAAAACCCGCCTTTGCCGCCAAAAGCCTCTTCTCCGGTGTCTTTGGACATATTGTTGGAGGAGATACGGGCACTTCGTCCCTTTATGGAAGATACTTCTACTAAACTGCAATTTCTGACAGAGAACTGGTCTCAGATGAATGAACGCCTCACTACAGTAGAACAAGCTATCTCCTCACTTAACCACACTCATGAGAAGGTTACTGCGCTTCAGTCCCAGGTCTCTTCTTTGCAGCAACAAGGCGAGGAGTTGGAAAACCGAAATAGAAGAAACAATCTTCGCATTTATGGTTTGCCGAAGGGCTCAGAAGGGTCGGATCCCATATCCTTTTTCAAATCCTTTCTTCCTAAGTTACTGCATCTACCTGAAGGGACTTTGCTTAATATCCAACGTGCTCATAGACTTGGTCGACAACACACAGACACTTCCTCCTCACGGAGGCCAAGAGGGGTCATCTTGTATTTTCTAGAATATACAGATCTTCTCATGGTGCTTTCAGCTGCCAGGTCTACTCAACATATATCATGGTCTGGATCTACTTTATTTTTTGCTCAGGATTATGCTAGGTCCACAGCTAACAGGCGCAAGGAATTTTTGAACATGAGACCTGCCTTACGTGAGATGGGTGCCAGATATGGTCTCTTTCACCCCTGCCTTTTCAAGGTTACATATAATAACAAAACGACGACGTATGATGATCCTGTCAAATTGAAAAGCTTCCTCAATTCCTCCAAGATTGTCCCTATGGACTTTTCTGGTGCTCCATCTTCTTCAGCTGTTTGATTGGTTTATTCCCCCATCATACTGATCTGCTTTGGTTTGTTCTAGTGACTAGCTCTGTGGGTTATTGGTAAAAATGTGTCCTCTTCTACCCCTACCTCTGCCAAGTCACATATATCAACATGATGATGACTTACGATGACTCTGTCAATTTACACAGTTTTATTAGTTTCAATAGATTTGACTCTATGGACTCTTGTGGTGTTTCTTTTTCTTCCTAGATATTTAATTGATTCTCTTGTTTAATAACGTGAAATCTCTTACAGGTTTAATGTTTTTAGACTTTATTGTTTAGCACTCCTATTTATAATACTTCTTGGTCTTTTTGGATAATTTGTTTTGTTTATTCTTGTTATGATAATGCATTTATCTTATGTGTGTTTTATCCCTCTGTGTTGATGAATATTGTGGTCCTTTGTTTTTCCCTCTTCCTTACAGGTCCTTTGATTTACACACCCACCAAATAACCTCACCTTATTTGAGTTGCTGTGGTTTGTTCTCATCCTCGTTTTGTTGAGTGCGGATACGTCATTCATTCCTCGTAGCCTCTCCCCCCCACTCCTTTGTGATGTCCCTTGAATTAGGTACGTTGTACCCTTTTCAGTGTCAATTCTTTCTGTCCTCACATGTATGTCTATTATTTTCATTTATTTCTCTCTATTGTCTTTCCTATTTTCAAGATTTGCCTTTTCTTTCTTCTTTTTCTTTTTTTCCTTCTCTCTTGTTGTTGTATATCACTTTTTTACCTACACTCTTCATTTCCTTTTTCTCTCGGTTTCTTTTTTCTAGCTCTCTTCTTTGTCTATCGATCTTAATTTTTCCTCTCCATTATATTCTGTACTCTTCTGGTTGGAATGTTATATATCTTAACTTTTGTTCTCCGAAGGTCTTTGCAGGCCTTCCTCTCTTTGCTATTCTATTGGTATTATTATGTCTTTGAAAATCGTTTCATGGAATGTCAGAGGTCTGAATTCTCCTATCAAACGACAGCGTGTACTAAGGCATTTATCTAAATTGCAGGAATCTCATTTAAATGATATTGAATCTTTAAAGTTGAGGAAGGGTTGGGTTGGGAATGTCTTTTTTTCACCAGGTGATGGTAAGCGCAATGGGGTTGTCACTCTTTATCACAAATCGTTAAAAGTTACTTTGCTTTCTCAACATTCTGACGATGAAGGTAGATGGTTATTTACTAAATTACTTGTAGGAGGTGTTCCATTATCTGTGTTTAATGTTTATGCACCCACCAATGGGGATCCTCAGTTTTGGTCTTCTTTATCTCAGCAAATTTCCTCCTACATCAATGATAACTTTGTCCTTGCTGGTGATTGTAACCAAGTGATGGATCCTTTCATAGACCGAAATTCACAGGTTTCTTTTAAACCTCACACTGCACACAAACTATTTACTCAAACCATTCAGCAATATAAACTTATTGACTCTTGGAGAATTTGTAATCCCACCACTAAAGTATTCACGTTTTTCTCCCCGGTCCATCAAACTCAATCCAGATTAGACTATCTTTTTGTTTCACATAATATATCCCAAGCTTTAAGAGGCGCTGAAATTGGATCTATTTTGATCTCAGATCATGCCCCTATTTCTATTCAATTGGATCTACTTTTAAAACCTAACTCACCTAGAAGATGGAGATTTAATAACTCACTTCTTCTGGATCAAAATTTCCATTCCTCTTTTGCTTCATTTTTTAATGAATATTTTTCTCTTAATCAAACTGACAACCTTCATTTTTCTATTATTTGGGATGCCTTTAAGGCAGCTGCCAGAGACTTTATCATTGGTTTTGTCTCCAAAAAACGTAAAAATGCTCGTAAAATTACTAATTACCTTTTGGCTGAGATAAAGAGACTAGAACACTCCTATTACTCTTCAAAATCCAAGGACTGTCTCTCACGACTTCTTAAAGCAACATTTCAATTTAATAAGGAATCAACTGACAATGACTCGTTATATCTGTTGAGGTCTAGTGCCAAATTCTTTGGTGGTCAGAATAAGGCTGGCAAACTCCTGGCGAATTACTTAAAAGTTAAACATAACAAGTTTGATATTGATGCAATTTTTGACGAACAAAACATATTACGTACCAAAGACCCAGAGATCCTAAATGAATTTCTTCTTTTCTATAAATCATTATACTCTCCTGAGACTACACCTTCAGATTCCGACATTACACATTTTCTCTCCGGCATTCATAAATCCTTTAATACTCAAATAGATTTTACCCCCTAGAGGCTAACTTATCACAACAAGAACTTCTTTGTGCTCTACAATCACTCAAGAAAGACAAAGCCCCGGGCCCTGATGGATTTACAGTTGATTTTTTTACTCACTTTGCTCCTATCCTCCTTCCCAAGTTACTCAACCTTTTAAATATTTTTACAGAGTCTGGGAAAACCTCAGGTTCCTGTCTAGATGCACTAATTTGTCTAATTCCCAAGGATGGGAAAGATTTGCAATAGTGTAAGAACTATAGGCCCATTTCTCTTGTAAATATTGATTATAAAATCTTTTCCAAAGCCCTTGCTATCCGTCTTGATTCGTTCCTTCCCCAATTATTAGGTGCTGAGCAGTCAGGTTTTGTTAAAGGTCATCTCCTCTCTGATAATACCCGTTTGTTCTTTGATATTTTATCAAAATCCTCGCACCTACCCCATTCATTAGCGGCAATAGCATTGGATGCTGAGAAGGCATTCGATTGTGTCAATTGGTCATATCTATTTCACACATTGAAATGGTTCGGTTTCGGGCCCCAAAATTATTTCTTTAATCTCAATCCTTTATTCTAACCCACGTGCTGCTGTTTTTGTAAATGGTACCTCTTCTCCCTTTTTTGAGTTAAAAAGAGGGGTACGTCAAGGTTGCCCACTTTCTCCGTTCCTTTTTAACCTAGCTTTGGAACCTTTTTTGTCCAGGATTCGGCAGAACGCTGACATAAAGGGATTTGTATCCAAAGATATCCAGATTAAGTTAGCAGCCTATGCTGATGATATTTTATTATTTCTTTCTGATCCTCATTCTTCTGTCCCAGCCTTCTTACAAGAAGTGGAACGTTTTGCTTCTGTTTCTGGCTATAAACTTAATCGTGATAAATGTGAAATCTTGCCCTTAACGAAATACACATTTAAAGATGATTTTAGCTCTTCTAACTTTACTTGGAACTCACACCACATAAAATATCTGGGTCTTTACTTTACTCCTTTAATATCGACAACACTATCCCTTTGTATGGAGAAATGTTTACATAAACTCTCTTCTCTAACGACTATGGGGCCGATTCCGATCTCGGCCGGTAGTGCTCCGAATCGGATTCGGTTTAACCGGATCCGATTCGGAGCACTGTTTCCCGACCGATTCGGACGCGCGTCCGGCCGAGAAATCGCCGACCGACTCGGACGCGGGTCCAACACGCTCCGACCGACTCGGACGGACACGGATCGCCTCGCGCAATGGAGTCGTTTTCCAGCCGGGTAAGTACGATGCGCACCGCGAGCAGTCCGACCGACTCGCGCCATCCGGCTCGAAAGAGCAGTCGGAGCCGCACTTTGGGGGTCCGCGTCGGACCCCCTGTACGCGTACCCACGCGAGGCGCACACAGGGGGGACCCATGGGTCCCCCCTACCTGTGCGTGTACGGCGCGACCTGCTTTGCCGCGTACCCGCTGCAGGGGGCGCCCTTGTTCGCCTCGTACCCATTGAGTCAATGGGAGCCCGCGTACGCGTTGTACGACCGGCTCCCATTGACTTCAATGGGAGTCCGACCGAATCGAGTCCGATAGCATGCGTGCGCATCGTACTCGTTCGGTCGGACTGCCAGAGTCCGATTCGGTCGGGAATCTCTCCGGGTCCGGCTCGGACGGAGATTTTTCTGGCCCGAATCGGAATCGGCCCCTAAGTGGCACCCGCTATATCTCTCTTGGTGGGGTCGTTTAGACACCATCAAGATGATGCTTACTCCACTAGTTTTATTTACTACTTCTAATATCCCTGTCCCCATTCCTTCAAAATTCTTTTAAAAAATTAACTCTCTGCTATCTTCTTTTTTGTGGAACAAGAGAACACCTCGCATGTCCCTATTGCGTTTAACGAAAACTAAAGTAGAAGGCGGTGTTAATTATCCTGATTTTCCCACTTATCACAGATCTTTCCTACTTCGCCAAGCCTCGAGATGGCTTTCCGAATCCTCAGTGGATTGCCCTACGTGGGTAACACTTGAACATTCCTTTCTCTTTTAAAGAATTTCTTTCCTTTACACGCAGACCGCCATCTTTATCTACTCCTATTCTCAAATATACTTGCAAGCTTTTGGGCTTTTCCTCTTCCCCGTCTCCTACTGACCTAGATTCCTTTCTTAACTCTCCTTTATGGCATAATACTTCCATCTTAATTCGTGGGAAGCCCTTTTATTGGAAATCCTGGCGAAATAGAGGCCTAATCTGGACACATCAGCTGTTTTCTTGTAATAAGATTTTATCTTTTTCTGAAGCTAGTCATCTTTTTCATTTACCTTCCCTCCTTTCACTCCAGATATAGCTTAATCTTACAGGCCCTTTCTACCGCACATACTCACATCCAGTTACATCCGACATCTCCTGCGGTTAACAACTTATTAACTTTTCTTCTTTCATCTCCTAAAGCATCCAGCATATATACCTATATGCGATCCTCGCAACTCGTTAGATTGAAGACCAAGGTTGAGTTGTCTTGGGAGGAGGATCTTGGAGTCGATTGGCCCTCGTCTCTATGGAACAAAATATGGTCCAAGATTAGGAAAACTTCTAGAGCGGCAATGTCACCCAAACGTTATTTTTTATTTATAATAGGCTTTTGCTACACCCAATCACATTACATAAAAGGCATGTCACGGTATCAGACACTTGTTGGTCCTGCTCCTCTCCACTAGCTGATTTAAAACACATGCTTTTTACTTGCCCTCATTTACATAAATTCTGCACATCTGTCTGGGATCAGATTAACTCTATATTCAACTCCAATTTCCTTTTTCTTTTACACATTTATTCTTGGGTAGCGTATCCCCTATATGGGAGGATCATACCTCCAACACTAAAATTGTAGACGTATTGTTGGCAGTTGCCTTTCAACAGATCACTAAAAATTGGAAGGACTTTACGAATTTATCCTTTCAAGCTTGGTGGTATGCAGTATGTTATCATCACAGATTGGACACAGCCTGTGTTCATCCCATTCATCTAGCCATGAAGCGCTCTATTATATGGTCACCTGTCACATCGTTTATTGATTGTAGTGCTAAACGCTCTTTTTCTCTATCTCCTGCTCAACAAGAGGTTGCTCGACCTCCATGATATTCCATATCTTAGTTATCAATATATTATAATATGCTGTTATATTTTGATTGTGCTACGTTGCTACATGGTTGTTACTTGCAATGTATTGTTATATAGATAGACTGATGTTTTTTATTCCTTTTTTTTATTCTGACCTTGACATGTTTATATAACACTTTCTACTTTTCTGTTTTCCCTTTCTGTTCCCTTCCCCCCTCGTATTGTACTGCACTGTATCAATTGTTTTCTTAATAAACTTATTTTCTTAAACTTAAAAGTATGATTCTTCCTCACTGGAGTAACACAGTTCCTTAAATTGGTCTGATTGATTTGATGCCAATGGGCATTTGATGCACCTTATGTCCCTATGGGCTTGCGTAAATGCATTCTGAGCTTTACTAACAGGAGACTTGTCTGAGCTGCATCCCATTGGGTCAGGCAAGTCAAAGTCATGTTTTAACGGAGTCTCACCCCGCGAGCTGTGTTGATTTATTATTATGATTGGGCTAAGAGAATCTCATAGTGCTGAGGATCTGCTGGATTCCTCCCTGGGTACTCCTGCCGGCTACATCCAAGTCAGGATGAATCCATATCAGGAACTTTAATACAGTCATTCATGCTCTTACTGAGGCACTGATCATTTTGTTTGCTTGGGCTAGCATGTATGCTCGCACTCATCCCTGCGACATCATATTTGGGGGGAGTCCTAGGCTGTCTTTGGCAGTACAGTTAGCGCATTAATGGCACTTTCACTGAGTAATTTTTGGATGTTGAGTAACCTGCTGGTGAAAAGTAGTGACATATGCCTTTGTCAGCTTTTTAAGGTCTGATCACATCCAGGGCATCCTGGACAGGGAATGCCATTGCTTGTCTCTCGAGGGAATGACTGTTTTCATTCGAGCCCGGAGACATGTTCTGCGGAAGATTACTTTTATTTCCTTTGTGCTGGTTCAAGTGTGTTTTACTAGTTTTACTAAATAGCTGTTTCCTCATTTGATTGATTGTCTGAGCATTGGCTTGTAGATGTAATGAGCTCCAGGTGCGCATTGTAGGTTGGCCTTGGGAGTTAATGGAAAAGTCCTGCAAGGTTCTTCAGAGAAGAAAGAGGGCTGCATGTCACACCAGCCAGCCAAGGGCTCCTGCAAAAGGCAGGAAGAAGGAATCTTCTCCAGCCCCGTCACCAGCCCCCAGACTGCTGCCTGCATCACCCCTCTACCAGGAGCCAGCCAGCAACTCTCCCCAACATTTCGGCCTTCACCCCCCGCTACCTCACCCTAATCCACCGACAGCAATTCACATCCAATCTGGGTTGGACCAGGGCAAACAGATCTGGAGATTAGGGTGGATGGGGGCAGGGAGCCACACGGGGACAGCCGAGAGCAATTGGGTATGAGGGCAAACAGGCATCAGGGGCAATCTGGGCAATACCGGCAGGGAACAGATGAAGGCCAAACCCCCTCACTATCCCACAAGCTACTCTGCAGGAGGAATCCCGCATAACAAGCACCACCGATCTCACACAGACAGAAGTATAGGATAATAGTACAGTAGTGTAGACAGTATGGCGGCACTGAAGGCACGGGAAGAGTCTGAGGAGGGAACGGCTTCACACAAGCAAGCATGGTTGAGCGCTGGCCAAAAACCAGTAAAGATGGAGCCAGCGAGCAAGAGCGCAGACCCCCCAGGAAACAGGGATGACGTATTCACTACCCACTACCGGGGCCACCAAGTATCTCATTGCTACACAGTGGCCCTGCAGCTCTGCACTCTCCCACTCCCAGCGCTACCGGCTTGCAGCACACAGCCTCCACCTCTCGTGACCTCCAAGCCTCCAAAGCCTCACCAGCTCACCACGCCATGTCTCCACATCTCTGCATCATCACTTACGCAGCACTCTGCACTCTGACAGCTTTTCTTCATCAAGACGTATACCAGCAAAAGACCTTCTTGGCCTTCAGAGAACCAACTGCCCATCCCTGACTTTCTCTGATGATGGTAAAGTAATTAGCACTGTGTGTGTCACCTAGAAGTATGACGTAATATGATTCTCATTGTCCCTGGTGCATGGCTAATTATTTCAAACAATATGTATAAGTTAAGACTCGTGCTCAAGGGATGCACTCTTGTAAAATTATCCTTCAGGCATGGACATGTTGTACTACTTTTCAAGTGTACTACTCCTCAACTTCTTGCTTCACAGATATCTAGCTCCCATTAGAAAAAAAGTTGCCAATGTGTCTTAACACATCCAGGTAATATTAACAAATATGTAGAAGCATTCATGCAGGGTAGAGCTGCAAAAAAGCAAGGGACCTTTAAGAGCCAGTGGTACAGAAGTTTCAAGACCAAACAAGCAATGGCAAAGCCAATAGGTCTCACCTTTGTAATGCCGATGCTACGCAATTGGGCATTTCCAAAGCATGTTTGTAAAGCACTGTTAAAAAAAAATTAAAGAAAACAATTCCAAATACTGGATAAAATGCAAACATATTTTAAGGTATCACAGAATTCAGTACTTTAGATTAGATTCAGTACTTTTAGTCAGCATGAACAGCATGGTTCATTTTTCAAATTTCACACAGGAAACTGTGAACATTGTTTAAAAAGTCTGTTGTACGTGACCTAGCTTAAAAATAGGAGTAGTTGCATGTGCTCAAAAGAGCATAACAGCGGCCTAAGGAAGTGTCAGAATTTAAATGAAACTGCTTGCCATGTACTTATAACAAATGCTCCAGCCATTTGGTGCTCTGTACCACTGGGGGAGGAGATATATGGACTTCTGGTAGAAGAAACATTTTCAGCCTCTCTAAGTATACCTTCTGCCGCAAACACAAATTGCTCATCCCCCAGTGCCATAAATGCAGCTTTTGTATAGCAACACCCATGGAATATGGGGAAGGCAGGAGAGCAAATAAAACCAACCCGAAAGAATCTGCTGTTTAGTAAAACCTGACCAAAAATATACCTGCTGCTGTGCTTTTATGGACGATCTGGAAGGGGTAGAGAGCAACATGGAGAGCATGGGGTTAGGATGTAAAGGGGAAGCAGCAAAAGGGGGAGAGAGCAAGGAAATCATGTAGTACCGTGGAGAGCTCAAAGAAAAAGAATCAAAGTAATTTTCTGTGGTGAGCTGTGAAAGGATACAAATCTTCCAGTGAAAAGGGTGGTAAATAAGTTATGCTCCAGGGAGACACAAGCATATGAAGAATGAATTCATTAATTAATTTTAGATTTAGAAAGCGCCTAGTTACTCCAAGGAGTGTCCCCGCGCTGAGCAAAGTCAGGGCCTGGCGAGTCAGGTGCATGAGGACTACAGCCTCTGTCTAAAGAGCCAGATCTTCAGGTTTTTCCGAAAACTTGCCTCAGACTGTTCAAGTCTTAGGTTAATTGGCATTGAATTCCAGAGCTTGGCTGCACGCAGCTCAAAAGAGCATCCCCCCAGTCTTGCACGGCTTACTTTGGGGATTACTGCCAGCGCTGCTTCTCCAGATCTGAGTGTTCTGGAGGGAATGTAAGCCTTGATCAAGGGGAAGAGATAGGTGGGATCCTTCTGATACATAATCCTATGCCTGAAACACAGGGCTTTATATGAGATTCTGTGTTTGTCTGGGAGCCAATGAAGTTCGGCCGGACCGTGGCTAATGGAAGACCATTTCGGTAGTCTCAGAAGCATCCGGGCTGCAGCATTTTGTACTCTTTGCAGCATCGCCAGCCTGCCTCTAGAGGTACCCAGATAGAGCACATTGCAGTAGTCTAGCCGAGACATCAGCAGGGCCTGCACTACTGTTTTTTGAGCTACAGCCGGTATTAGCCTCAGGAGCTTCTTTATCAGTCTCAGCACCCCGAAGCAAATGCCCACTGTGGCCCTGATCTGACTGTCTAAAGATAGCTGTGCATCAATGAGAATGCCTAAATTTTTCACTTTGGGTTTTGGGCTCGGTGTGGGGCCCAGATCTGCCACCACCATGCCGAGGACCAAATAGAGGGCTGTTTCCCCACCACCAGGACCTCTGTTTTCACTGCATTCAACTTCAGGCAGCTGGCCTGCATCCATGTTGCTAGGTCAGCGAGGCATAGTTTAAAATTGGCTGTGGAAGAGGAAGGAAAACTATTGATTAAGAAGCAAGCAAAATGAGATTGAGAAGAAAATTAGCAAAGGTTGAGCAATGGTCTGACAGAACGCCCACTCTAAGTATTGCTTATAAACCTTCTTAAATGAAAATGGTAACTTCAAGGTGTAACTATCTTGGAAATCCTCCCACAGAGGAATCTGCCCTCCAGAGTTCAAATTATCATCTGTTTAGTCTTTAACAACTGCAGGGCATATTTACAAGGGCATTGTCCACCGGAGTGTCACTTTTTCCGACGCTCCGGTGGAGCAATGCCCTGCTCCATATTTACAAAGCGGCGCTAAGCCACTTTGCATGGCTTAACGCCTCCTAGTAAATATCGTACCCCTTAACTCAGGTATCTGCGTGAAAGGGGTGTGCAATGGGTGTTGCTGTGGGCGTTCCACCACAACACCCATTGCTTTTGATGCTGCCCCAGATTTCCAAGGATCTGTAAATCTGAGGCAGTGCCAAAAACTAACGCCATTGAAAAGCAGGTGTTAGAGTGGTGCAATGAGGAGAAATGCTTTTATTTCTCGTTTTTTGCTTTTTCTATGTGTGCTGCATTCTGCAGCACACATAGAAGGAGCATATCACCTTTAATGATTGTTTATGTGCAGGAAGGTGTCCATTCCTGCACATAAACAATCATTCCTGAAAAGCAGGCACCCTTGCACCATGGCGCAAGAGTATCTGCGTTGGTGCTAGGCAGCATTTTTAGCACCACACAAGGGAAAATACAGGGGTGCATCGTATTCTTGTGAATACGACGCATCCCCGTGTTTTTTAAATGACGTAGCACGGCGCTGCTAAATTGCTTGCAGCGCCACACTGCATCATTACTTTGTAAATAAGTCCCCATGTGTCATGTAATCAGTGTTCTTGGATTCTGGTCTGCTCCCTTTTACAGAGATCACAAGGAACTGCAACCACAACGTTTCATCATGTGTTGCTCTTTCCTCGGCTGGCATTGTTAAGTGAGCAGTCACCACCCGTCTCTAAGGTGACACATGCAGTATTTGATATCATTTTTTGGGGTAGTGTCTGCTGTTCCCAAAGTCAGTCAGTTCCTAGAATAGCCTCATTTGAGAAAGGGGCTGTTGTTATGTGACCGAACTAGGGTCATCCAGTGATTTCCAAATGATCTGGAGATGGGGGTGGGGGGTGCCATCATTCTACTGGGTTCCATCTGGAGGCCTTAAATATTGTCATTATATGGAGTGATAATTTGCCACATTGGTCCATACTTCTGAGTTTGTTGTGCTTCATTAAACCCCAGTGGAGAAACTAGAAGTCCTTTGTGTATGCCTACCACCTTGAGGGACTTTTGTTGTACCTGATCTTAGATTTGTCCAGGGGGCTCTGTTTTACTAACAGTCATTCTGCTGCCTGATCTGGGCTCCCTTTTCAAAGAAAGATTTAATATATATGATCATGAGGCCTTGTTCAAAATCCAGTGCCTTAAAACAGGGCTCAAGCCTGTATTTGTATGAAAAGCCAATGTGTGACAAAGATGTCCTGTGTTGACATTAAGGTACACTTTTCGTTTGTGAGCAGGAATACTCAAATAACAGAAGATCGTGAGTACATCCTCTTATGGAGGACGTTTATGTGAAATATGCTGGGAAGAAAGTAAAAATAGATTTTTTTGTTTTCGAACCCCACTGAACGGACACTAAAATAACAATACACTCCTGCAAAGTCATTCATCATCATCATCATTTATAAAGCATGATTTACACTTGCAAAGGCGGACCCCTGGAGGCGCACCTCCACACAGTTCCCTTCAATTTAAAAGTATGGTGCACTACATCTGAAGAGTCAGCCGTTGCTTGACACTTCTGTTAAACAGAAATACTCAAAGATAGACCACAAGCTAGTGCACCCACAAAAGAGTCTAAACTTCTTTGTTGAATTTTGATTTCTTCCTTTATTCCATTTTTTTTTATTTGTTGTTCTTTCATAAAACCAGCCAAGGATTACAGCCAACGCGTTTCGTTCAGATCATGCTGAACTTCATCAGGGCTTACTATTATCTGTGTTCCATAGTACATGACTTCACAAAGATTCCTTTTGATTGCTTGCCTTTTCAATGTCTCGTGGCACAATAATTATCCTCTTGGGCTGGGGTCAGAATATTTACCTGAATCCGTGTCTCGTCCCAGCTTAGTTGAATATCTCCTCACTCCGATATTTGCCGGTTGCGGAGTGAGGAAATATTCGACGGAGCTGGGACGAAACACGGATTCAGGCAAGCAATCAAAAGGACTCTTTGTGAAGTCATGTACTATAGAACACAGATAATAGTAAGCCCTGATGAAGTTCAGCATGTTCTGAACAAAATGCGTAGGCTGTAATTCTTGGCTGGTTTTATGAAGGAACAACAATGAAAAGTTTTTGGATTAAAGGAGGAAATAAACATTTAACAAAAATGTTTAGACTCTTTTGTGGGTGCACCATCTTGTGGTGTATCTTTGATCATATATAAAGCAGTTCACTACCCTAAGGCATCAAAGGGATAGGCAAACACATGCCTCTTCTGTTATTCTCGAAACTGAAAACGAGGGATTCAATTAATCATAATTTGAATAACTGTCAAACTTTTCTATCGAAATGTATTATTTAATGTTCTCTCACCATCATGCTATTGGCTTTTGGTGTATTATGTTACCTCCAACGGTGTGCTTGTAAAAGAGTACACTTCAGCATCAACCTTTTTGTCACATTGAACTCTTTTTAGTATACACACATTGTATACATAAATCAATTATGTTTTTACCATCAGCAGACTTTTAAAAAATGTTTTTGTTAAGAATCCACCAATACCACACCACTGCCACGAATACAGCTTCCACCATTACTATCAATACAACACTACCATTAATGCCACACAACCACACAAATTACCACCAATATCACTAATAAGACCACCAATGTGACACCGCCACCAATATCACACACCATCAAAACCACTATTACCACCACCAGTACCACTCCAGAAAACAACGACCACCACTTCCAAATAGACCAGTATCACCACTAACAATACCACCACTAGCAATACTACCACCATTACCACAGCAATAACACAAACACCTCACCACTAATATCACCACAACCGCCAGACACCACAAATACCACATCACCACAGCTACCAATAAAACACATATCACCACCACATTGGCAATACCACCACTACCAAAACTACTACCACATCACCAATACCACCAACATCAATGCCACTATAATCACAATCAATACTAAGCATTGTCAAAGACGATATGGCTGGCTTTAATTTGCTTTTGCTTTAAACATTCCTGTATGCAGTTTAGCCTGCATTATCATGTTAATCCAAAACCTATTGGCTTTGCCAGTGATTGTTCATTTTGATTCTTTGTGTTTGATTGCCTCACAGCAGCTCGACTCATTTGGATTTTTACTGTCATACCATGCACTGATTGTCAATCTTTCTGGACCTAAGCCCCCAAATAAATAGCTGTGACAGATTCATAGCTTAACATGAAAACTGTTTAAAGCATTCCCATATTTTGGGATTTTATGAACTGATCCTGTCACATTTTTCGTGATACTTTGTCTTCTGATTGGTCTAAAAACATCTAATTTTATGTTTAATGTGGATCTTTTTTTCATTTCCAAACTGTAATTTCCTTGTTGCCTCGTACGGCTGGCATCTGTGCATTGAAGACACATAGAATAGTGATATTATTGAGAATCCGGTGCCTGAAAGATAAACAAGAAGCACAGGCCTATGCTTGCTTTACAGGCTGACAAATTAACCCAGGTTCACTCCTTGGAAAAGGAAATTGACAAATGCTGGCGTAAATCGGAGCTGCAAGGTGAGCGTGCTCACAGTTGCCTGGGTTACAATGATTTAAAACACGCACTAATCTCTCAGCTACCAATCCTGTCAATTATAAATATATTGTTACAAATTGTACTGCTTTCTGCTTACAAATATTTCGATATGTTTTACAGGTATACATTTGAGCCTAAAATAAATACACTGAAATTCCAATATCTTTAAAGTATTTTATGTACTGGGTAACGTGTTTAGAAGCAAAATAGTTATTTAAAAGTTGAACTATAAGCAATTTGTTGAAATTCATAGCCTTTCTTCTTCCAACAAAATTGTTCTTTTACTTTCCTTTCAGATTTACAAAATGGCTGAGGAAGGGAGCTGAATGCACCTAAAAACCTATAGAAAACGTTTGTGCTCGTATTCCAAGTGCCATGGTCAATGTAAATTGGGTGCAAACTGGGTGCAAATGGTGTTTGCGCTCTGGATTTAGGGCCACATGTACAAACGATTTTAGCTGTCACAAGAGGAGAATCGGGCCGTTAGCGAACACTCATTAGCCTTTTGACGTGTACTAACCCTATTTTTGAGTCAGTAACCTATTACTGACTTGCAAAATAGGGTTTGTGAGTCGGTAAATAGGAAGGGGCGTGTCAAGGGTATCCCTTCCTAATAGCGAGTCACAGGGGAATGTATGAATATTTTGCCAGAATGTGGTCGCAAAACATTCACAGTTTACTGCCTACTTCAAGTAGGTGGTAATCCAGTCGCAACCAGGAACCTTTGTGAATGGTTGCGAAAGCGTGTTTTTTAACAGCACACAGTGATCCCATGGACCACTGCCAACTCTTAAAAAATGAATCTGAAACCTTTCATTTTTCTTTTTTCAAATGCATCCCGTTTTCCTTTAAGAAAAATGGGCGTCATTTAAAAAAAAAAAGTTGCTTTATTTAAAAACAAACACAGACATGGTGGTCTGCTGTCCCCAGCAGGCCACCCTCCCTGTGTTTTTATTGATTCCCAATGGGTCCCAACTTGTGACCTACCTCATGAATATTGATGTGGTAGATATATTGCCACTCCATTAGGAATATCTAAATGTGTCTGAGACACATTAGTACATCCCATTTTGCAACTTCCTAATTGCGAGTCACAAAAAGTCACAACTAGGAACTCGCAAAATGAAGCTGTCGTACATGTGGCCCTATGTGCATAGATTGGGAGCAGATTTCGCACAGGCCTGGGTTTTTATCTGCACAGGTAATTGTTGGTTGCCACCTTGAGGAAATTACGCATGCAAAAGCGTGAGGTAAGGAGGGATACCATGGGAGAAAAAGCACTGGGGAGGCCAATAGGTATCATATTTTGGCTTTCCCAAGGCAAACCTATTGGATTTTCCAAAGCTCAGCTAAACGAAAAACCAAGCATTGGGAAGCCAGTAAGTTTCGTCTTCAAAATGTCGAGCTATAGGGTTTGCCAATGCTTTTTGAGAGCGTATGGATCGGGCGGGGGGCCAAAGATAAAACGCATTGGGAGAGAGCAAGGGAATATATTCAGTCCCATCAAGTGCTCAATACTAAAATTTAATTTAAAAATATAACAGTCCTGAGATATGTAGTGGAAGGCCATAAATTATCCTATCAGAACAGCATGAGACTGAAATGTTCTTGGAGGCACAAACACAAGAGTAGGAAAGAAAGCCATTGAATCAAGAGCAGACATCTGAGTTAGACAACAAAGCCATCCAGCCATGAGCAAGGGGATGACCCAAAGCCCACTCTTCTTTGGTTTCAAAAGGCTGTCTGCTTTGTATTTAACTTAAATCAAAACTATCAAGGGTACACAGCAGCAACAGGTGGGACAAACATTTAGAAACAAAGTCCAGTCAAAAGGTGTAATTGAAAAGAGTCTGTCGATCAAAAATACCAGAGTTGCTTGTTTAATTTTTAATTTTACACAACACCATCTCTATAAGTAAGCAGAATGCTTGCTATCTTCAAGCTGTACATCACGTTTCTACCCTTATATTTGGTTGGACTTGAATTGCACTGCTAAACTTGCTTGCCTGGGTTGCAGATGTCAGTTCTAGTCTGCTTAGGTGGGGGATCGCAAGCTCGGCGGTTACCTTTGGTCACCCCCATCGGTGTCCTTCACTGGGAGGTTTGCTCTTCGTGCCCAGGACTGCAGCAATCTTTGCTGCAGATAGACAATGTCCCTTCACTGGGTCAGAGTCTGGGCTGTGTGACCTCTCCAATAAAAGTAATCTCAGGCTGCATTACAGAAGCTTCTGGTGGCACTGCCTGAACTGCGACCACTGTGGTTCACAGAAACGCTTCATGTACTTGGTCTACATCTTCTTGCAGTGCATGGTGCTGGATGAATCTGCCGGAACAGTGGATGCCAGAAGTGAGCTGCTTACTGGCATCTGCGGGACAAAGTTCTCACTAGTAACCAGCTGATAAGCACCACACAATCACAATCTGGAGTCGGCTCCTGCCCAGCAGCCCACCATGCCATTACAGCCCAAACACTGCAGTGCCTACTCAACCCCAGCCACCATACAACACACCAATCAATGAACTGACAGTCCAATCCATTGTCACAGTTTACTGTGGACTAATTGCTGCTCTCCACACAAGAATCAACAAATAGCTGTGCACATCAGCAAAATACTGTTGAGGGAAAAAGGGTGAGACTTGTGGCGACACAATGAGAATTTATTTGATGGATTCGGACACGAAAATCTCAGACCCAAGAAAGCTAAGCAGTGGATTGTGTTGTAGAACTACTGAAATTGACAATGCAAAGTGAGCAGCACAGGAATATGACAAATGTTATGGTCATTACTACCATCTCCAACAAACAAAACCATTGTACTGATGTTAGTAGCTTGGTTGAGTGCAGTAGCGGCCCGTCCCCTGCCAAGGTGGGGGGGCCGGGCCGGAGGAGGGAGGTGAGAATGCACTTTCTGCAGTAAATAACTAACTTCTGGAGGCATTTTTAAGAGTCTTTCCCTGTCCTTGCTACGGGCATCTGTATTCTGCATACATTAATATTTATCATTCCTTTGGAAAGCTGGAGTTGTCATTGTACTGAAAGGAGCAGTTATTGGGCAATAATAACCAATATACCTCCTGCTCATGGTTTCCCCATCTTTCTAATCAAACACTAGATTTTGGAGACTCCCATCATCTGGAAAGGCCTTTTATGCAACCGGGCATTTCCCTGGGCGGTAGGAGCCCTTGGAGGCTGCTTAAGAAAGCCCAGGGTTGCTCTTGGTGCCTCTGTATCTTCATCCAAGATTAATTACAGAGGGCACGAGAAGGCTTCAAGAGACACATGAAGAGAGGGAGGGGAAAGGTAGAAAGAAAGTGATGAGGGAGAGAAGAGAGAGGAGAGAGAAAGAATGGATGGATGGGAAGAGAGCAATAGTCCAAGGAGATGATGGGAGCGGAGTCTTGTTTTAACATTTTTGCATGGTTGCTTTTGGTTACCGAGTCTCTCCCTGGCTCCCATCAATAATATTTCTGAAGGTCAAGAACGTTTCACCACAGATAAAGCCCTCAGCCACTGAAGGTTTTCCCACAAATATTCAACTATACAAAGGAGTGAAGCAAGCAAGCCAGTACTTTCTTAGAAGGGTGGCATGAGAAAGGCCATGGAGTAATGCTATATCACCATCTAAATGCGAGAATATTAGGGCTTGAACAGTAGTTCTGAAGTTGCCTTCTGAAACAAATGGTTTGACTTTCTTTAGAAGACAAAACTGATATCAGGCCATTTTTGTTTTTTTGGCAGTTTGTTCCTTGAGGGTGAGGTTGATGTCCATGGTGAATCCAAGTGACTTGGAATTCAGTGAAAGTTGGGGTTCAAAGCCATCAATCAGGTCTGTACTGTATCTTGTTTATTGTTCTTGACAAATAACAGGAATGTGGTAGTAGTCATCATTAAACACTGGGAAAAATCAAATCAATTGGAACACATAGATGTTGTGCATGTCCAACTGTTAACATATCTAACTAATTAATTTGATGTATGTGGAAGCATGGAACACAACAATACTTAGAGCAAACATTTATAAATGTCATCACCCAACACTAGGCCACCTAATGACATATCTCCTGAATTATCTAACTACAAATCATAATTACCATTTTCTGGAACAGCCATGCAGATTCATATAGAAATGTACCTATTTTACATAGGAATATATGGATGGAGGTGATGAGGTATAACTCTTAATTTATCTGTCATGTCTTTGAAGTAGAAATAGAGATGTGTGGTTGTCTGTGGTATTTAGTAGTATTGGGCTGTGTTTATAGCCCACTTTGTGTTATTAACCAATCACATAATGGTTTATTTCTTAATTTTATTTCTTCTCTAGTTTTCTGTTCTTTTTCATTGTCTTGTGACTGGAAATGTGTGTTTCAGATGCCTTTCTAAAACTTGTTAAACGTCATTGCTGCAGATTTGTTTATTTTCTTACCTCATTTTACTTTCTAGATACATAGATACTTTAGAGGAAGTACCGTGGAACATCGTAAACCTTTAAAGAGATATACACATCAATGAAAATACTTTTCCCTCACTCTACAGACTTTGCTAAACGGCCTAATTTCTTCCTATATATTACAAAAGGAGTAATAAAATATATTTTCTGTTAAAACACAGAACCAAGACAAAGTACTGTGCTTTTTTATTTTGGGAAGGCTTTGATTAGCCAATAGTATTGTCTTTCGTCATCGCCATGTACCAGGGTATGCAGCGACGGTACCGCGGTATGTCGCATTCCAGTATATCACTAAGGTTTGTCCCTTATTATATTAAAAAAAACTGAACAAATTCAGATCATATAAAAAAAAAGAACTCTTTCAACACCATCTATATTCCTGCCTAATTTCATGGAAATCCTTTTAGCTATTTTGTCGCTGCATCTGTTTAAAAAGTCTATGGGAAATGCATTGGTGGAAAAATGTGTTTTGGAACCCCCTTTTTTTCTTTGCACCCTCTTAATTAATCCCCATGAAACTTTGCATCATTAGTCAATGTAGGAAAAAGAAGAGGTCTGCAAAGGTTCCCGGAGATTCATCAAACGGTGACAAAGTTATTAGCAAGCAAATATGTGAGGAATTTTTTTCTCTCTGAAAACTGTAATTACAGAGTGGCCACTACCACTCTGTAATTATAGTTCACTATGTTCACTAAAAAAAACAAAGGTTACAGAGATGTTATAGTTAGGCTAAGATTTCACTCGTACAAAACCATTGAAATTCAGCAGTTATAGTTACCTGAGTTAACGATAGCTTAAGCCCCCACAATTGCACTGCTTATGACCTCACATATTACATCACTCATGACATGGTCAGTGACATCACTGATGACATCACTGCTGAAATCTCAAATTACATCATTGATGACATCATCCACAAAACCATTTACACACCCACTTACTCAATAATACAGCCACTCACACATCCAGTCATACAGACACTTACACACCGACTTATACACCTTTACAGAAACTGACACAGCAACTCAATATCCCATATAGAAACTCACACAGCCACTCACTCACCCATACAGGTGCTCACACACCCAATACCCACTCACACTGCCACTCACTCACCCATACAACCACTCACACCCACTCACTCACCCTTACAGCCACTCACACAGACATTCACTCTCCAATACAGCGACTCACACCCACTCGATTACCTATATACACACAATAGGTCTTATTTAGCCCCGGGGAAGTGGTGGTCCCTGGGGCTCAAGGGGTCCGCAGGCCCCCTATATTGTGTTATTTAGCCATGGGGAGATGGTGGTCCCTGGGGTTCGGGAGGGTCTGCGGGCCCCCCAATAATATTTCATTAGCCCCGGGGAGGTGCTGATCCCCATGCCTTATAGAGCCTAAGGAGGTGGCTTTTAAAAAAATGCCCCTGGGACCTGGCCCACCAGAGGGCTCTATTCAAAACAAGCTTAGGAGACCATGCTTGTTTTTTTTTCTACCTTTTGCTGTGGGTTTGCGGTTACATCATGTTTCCACTGCAAAAAAAGTTGTTTTGCCATGACCAGAGCTAAGGGGTCAGGGCATTCCTACCCTGCCCCCTTTTCTTTTTTTAAGTGCTTTTTGTGGGACTCGACTGAAGGCGATTCCCAAGATGCCTGCCAAAACTTCCTGGTTGAAGTGTTGGCAGCCAGTCAGATTTGAGCATGGGGACTGCCGCGACCCTATATATGCAAATTTGTTGTTTTTTAATAAGTCAAAAACAACTCAACGGATTTACACCAAATAACAAAAAAGGGTTCTTTCTGGACAAAGAGCTACCTTTCTACCAAATTTGGTGTAATTCCATCCAGCAGTTCAGGCTGTAGTCATGTCCACAATCCCTATGAAAACACTTTTTTGATCCCCCTTTTTCTGGGCCCCCACTTGACTTTCCCCTAAACTTTCAATGCGCAATAACAATCACCTGGACACTTTTTTGTGAAAATTGTGTGAAGATTTGTCAACCGGCGTCAGAGATATAGGCGAGTAAAAAAGTGCTAGTCCTATGGAAACATGGCCCTAACTAAAACTACCTACAGGCGACTGCCAGTAGGAAATATATATGTATGTATATCACTACTCACTGAAAAATCTCAAAGGCTACAGAAATGTTATAGTTAGGCTCACATTTCACTCATATGAAACCAGTGAAATTCACCAGTTATAGTTACCTGAGCTAACTATAACTTACGCCCCCGCAATGCACTGCTAATGACTTCACATTTTACATCACTCATGACATGGTCAGTAACATCACTGATGACATTACTGATGACATTTCAAATGACATTACTGATTTCTCACCTTTATCTTGCCTCTTTCTGACCTTTTTTCTGCCTCTTTCTGCTCGTTTCTAATCTTTATTTAACCTATTTCTGCTCTTCTCCTGGACTGCAGGGGGAACCTCAAGGCCCCGTGGTCCTAGCTGGCTCCCCGCATCCTGCGGGAGCCGGCATTGCTTTCACATACAGGGAGCTGCTAAACATGCATCCCCTGTGTGTGAAAGCAATTTGTCTGTTTCCCTGCTCGTTTGACAGTGGGCAGGGAAACAGAGGAATGCTCCACTTCCAGCAAGCTAGAGCATTTCTCCGCTCTCGCTTGCTAGAAGCGGAGTGTTTGCTGTGGCTTGGCGGAAGCAGTTAAAGCACCCGCCAAGCCACGGCAAACAGCTATGTCCAGGGGGTGGCCACCCCAGTACATAGCAGGAGCCGGCCGTGGGCATGGCGATCCCCAGGGCCATGCATGGCTTCAGGAGGGGGACTCGCAGCCCCCCTTCTCTGATGTAGTAGGGCCTGCCCCAGGGAGGTGGTGGTCCCCAAGGCTGAGAACAGCCCGGGAGCGGGGCTGCACGGCCCCCTCCCATTTTAATAATACAATTTGGCCACAGTGAGGTGGTGGTCCGGGGAGCCCAAGGGGTCCATGAGCCCCCCAAAACAAACTACCCCAGGGAGGTGGTGGTCTCCAGAGCACGGGGGTCCACGAGACCTTCCCATTTCTTTTCAATAAGCCCGGGGGAGGTGGCTGTCCCCAGGGCACAAGGAGGGGGGCCTGTGCACCCTCCTCCTTACATTTTATTTAAGCCTGCATGTCCCCAGGACCTTTCCTTTTCTCGGCAGGAGCCATGGCTCCAGCGTGGCTCCCGCCAATTTTGTTGTTGTTTTTTTGCCCTGGCTGGGTTCCACTGGGACCGCCCCCCCAAGAGGCCTACGGGGTCAGGGTATTCCTACCCTGCCCCTTCTCTGTTTTTTAAACTTTTTTTTATACTTGGCTGACGCCAAGTCCCAAGATAACTGCCAACACTTCCTGGTTTGAAGTGTTAGCAGCCAATCAGATTTGAGCACGGGGACTTTCTGGATGAACAGCTACCTTTCTGCCAAATTAGGTGTAATTCCGTCAACAGTTCGGCGGGAGTTGTGTCTAAAATTCCAATGGGAATTATCATGGGAAATTCACGTTTTTTTACCCCCCTCCCCTTTTTTCTCGGACTTTGCAAGACGGATTGCCCCGAAACTTTCCATGCACAACAAGAACAAACCACCTTTTTGGAAAGTTTCGTGAAGATTTGTCAACCGGCGCCAATGATATAGGCAAGTCAAAAAACACTTTCCCTATGGAAACATGGTTGTAACTATAACTCCCTACTGGCGACCTCCAGTAGGTAATGTATGTATCTATATATATAGTTATTATACATTAAAAAAAAAACCTTGAAACTCACTGAAAAAAACATGGTTAAAGTGGATTTGTACATAGGTCTTCAAATTATAAAAAATGAAAAAGATTTTTTTTAAAACACTGAAATTCCTCAGTTATACCTTAATCACATAAGTATAGCTTGCACCATCATAGTTTCATATGTCATTACATATGTCATCAGTGATATAATATGTGATGTCATAAGCGGTAAAAGTTATACTTATGCCATTCAGGTACAAATGGTGAATTTCAGTGTTTTTTGGTTTTACAATGTTTTTTTTATTATTAGAAGACCCACGTATAACTCTAATCTTTGTTGCTATCAGTGATTTTCAAGCTTTTTAAAAACGTAAGTTAAAATCTTTTGACCTTACTTATGACTCCACTTTAATCTTTTGTGTTTTTTCATTGTATTTCTATGGTAAAGTAATGTCTCAAGTTAAGTTTCCGGTCAACCCCCACCATGGAAGGCCTTTGACCTGTGTCCTAGCCCTGTGCCCTATGTCCCACAGGCAGCCAACACCCCACAAGCAGTCAACCGGCCAGAGACACCAACCCCACATTTTCTGTTTTATTTTGAGTTACTCTGGGATTCCCGCACTCCAGCGGGACTCCAATGGGACCACACAGGTTAGCCGCACTGGATCCCATGGGAGTCCAGCAGAATTGTGACGAACCAAAATATATATTTTTTGTTTTTGCCTCCTGAAAGGCCCATTTGGAACTCCCAACAAGGGGCAGGAATTCAAAATATCCCCACCCTAGCCCCTTATATCCTTTTTTTTTCTTTTTTCAGGACTCGTGGACTGAGTCCCTGAGTCCTGTAATGGCAGCCAACTTTTTCTTCATTTTGTGGTCACCAATCACATCACTCAGGCCTGCGGGACTCATGCTGGGCCAGCTAATCAGAAATATTTTTTTATACTTTTCTTCCACAGGACTGCCTTGGCAATCCGCGGCAACAGATATCACTATTTTTAAAGCCTTTATTTCTCTAAAACAGCTGAACCGATTTACTCCCAACTCACAAAAAAGATGCTTTCTCAGTAAATATCCAGCTTTCTGACACATTTTTTGTACTTTTTTATACTTTGTCTAATTTGCCCCCCTCTGATTTTCTTCGTCCCTCCACTTGACGTATCATCTTGAAACTTTGCTGAGGTAGATAAACTTTTTGGGGGAACTTTTTGTGAAGAATGTTCACTTTTTATTACCTCACATACTACATCACTCATGACATGTTCTATGTCATCATTGATAACATCAATGCGACATATAAAGTTATATCATTGACGAAAACACTGAGCATAATAGGATATGATTTATAGAGACTTCAGTTAACTATAACTGCTGTATTTCAGTGTTTATATAGTTTAAAATGTTACATTTAAACAGACATTATGACCTAACTATAACATCACTTTAACCTTTGTTTTTTCAGTCAAAAATATATTGGGTTGGTAGTGTCTGCATCAGGGGATAACATACACTGACTTGTGTGATGCCACTATTGGTCCTGCAGGAGCAACCTGGAACCACTGCTCCGTCACACACTTGATACTAAAGCCACAAAGTATCACAAAGAAAGTGACAAATGTGGGAGGGTGAAAGGGTAATGGAGATGTATATATATAGAGAGAAAGAGAGAGAGAGACACATTTTCTGTGCTGCTTGGTCCACACCTTTGGATTTTGACATACACACGGACACAAAACCATGAAACAGGAGATGAAGAAATGCAAAAATTAAAAAATAAGATAAAAGGCCTGATCCATTTATGCACCGAGCAACTGGAATGACATCCCTGTACCCGTCAAGGCTACCTTAACTTGCTTTGGTGCAGGTAAGAGATGAATATACACTTCTTTAAAGAACATTAGAGCAAAGTAAAGATAGCCAAGTTCCCCTCTCAGAGCCCAGCTTCATCTCAAATCACTCATTGACAGTGTAATTGACCTTGTAGCTAGGTTTGCAGCATGCAAATACCCTATATTTTCTTGCCTACATAAATGGATGACATTTGATCAACTTGCATTTATAACTCTCTTCAAACATTTGTTTACAGATATTTGCCCACAATGGCAGAATTATTGCTTAGTCAACAGTACTGACATGGACGTACTCTATTGTAAAAATCTGCCTGTTTAGGCAGTATTGAACAAATGAGTGTGTAATAAATGGGCTACTCTAGTGTCTTTATACCTTTCATCCTCACTTGTTTTGTAATAAATTGTTTTATGACTTGGACTTTCAACCCTGATAGGTTTGGTAGAGCATTAAAGAAACATTACAGTCTGTGTTGTATTTAAATCAGTGTCTACAAAATCTGGTCAACAAGACTCTATACTTTAAAATTATTGAAATGTATTATATTTGTTTGGACGATGTCCTTTATAAATTACTTTTTTTATATGTTCTTTAACCTGACCCATGACTACTGACTGTATGTAGTCTTTTCTCCTGTGAGTGGCCATGCATAGCCTGTTGTTAATTTCCATTGTTTTTTTAGTTAAGAAGGGCAACCACTTGTCATAGATGTTTGAAATTTCTTACTGCGATAATGGGGGAGAGACTGCTTGAATGTAAGTGGCTGTGTCACCATCAGTGCCAGAAAAATGGATGTGACTATGGCAAAGAAGGGGAGACCAGGGGTGCAACACAGGCCCCCGCATCCCCCGCGGTGTGGGGGGGCCCGAGGTGCAGGGGGCCCCCTAGCACAGTACTCAGGCCTGAGCGCTCCGGATTAAATCCGGAGCGGGGGCCCCTCCGTGTACATTGCAGGGGGGCCTCTTAAACTTTCGTTATGCCACTGGGGGAGACACACACACACGTGTCCGAATAATAATGCAAATAGCACATGCTTTTGGGAGCATCTATCCTGACAAATAGACATTCATTAACATTCAAATTAATATGATGAAAAAAACTGTCTCGCATTTTGCATATTACAATGACTTTACCAAGAGAAACATCTCTGCTTGTCATAAGACCACATCAATTTGATTTTACCTCACCGTACTACTCACTAACTAACGGCCTCAAACACAAAAGGTTTTAGCATTTGCTAACCCTCTGATTCTGTCAATTGGAATGTTTTTGAATTATAAAACCCTTTTTGAATGTAATAAACCCCTTCTAATGATCTGGAAAAGGTTTTCCAAATCCTTAAATGTGTTTATGTAACTATTAGAGCGACTATTTGGAAGGGGTGAGTTAAGGGCGCCCCTTCCAAATACTGATTCCTTATGGTGTGTTTTAAAGTTTTACAACCGAAATCTGGTCACAAAACATTAACATTTTACCACCAACTCAAAGCAGGTGGTAGATAGAGATCTTAGTAGTAGATAGGGTGCGTTTCTGCTCTCACCAGCAGCAGTGTAGCAAGGCAACTTGCTGTGCTGCGTTCCGTGAATGGGAGGGAGCAGAAATGTGCCATATCTACCAACATATGGCACACTTCTGCTCTCTCATAGCGGTGGTGCATGTCAGGCAGACTAGTACCAAAGCAGGCACCCATGCACCATGGTGCAAGGGTGCCTGCATTACAAGGAGAATTTTTTTGTACAGGAAGGTATACCTTCCTGCACAAAAACAATCTCTTGAGCCATTTTCCTCTTTCTATGTGTGCTGCAGATTGCAGCACACATAGAAAGAGGAAAAACAAGGAGAAAAAAAAGATCTTTCTCCTCATTACACCATCCTCTGGGAGGTGTAGCGATTTCATGCAATCCCAGGTTTATGAACCTTTGTAAATCTGGGATTGTGTGAAATCCATGGGTGGATGCATGGAAACACCCATGTTCCAACCCATGGAACGCCTCCCAGAATGAAAAGTAACACAATGCATTGCGAGCTGCTAAAATTGTGTTACATTTTTTTACAAAGCCACACAAGGCAGCGCAAATCACCCATTGCATGGCTTTGTAAATATCTACTAGCATTTTGCATGCACAAAAGTGGTGCAACCATGACGCAAAATGTTAGTAAATTTGTCCCTTAGCCTCCAGCCACATACCTGCACCACCTTCTGAAAATTATCCAACTCGCCCAAATCCGAATGACGCAAAATGTTAGTAAGACTGGCCCTAAGTATTTATTTTTCTGTTTTGAGGAGGGAATATATCAAGAGTTATGTGGGTCAGTGGCAGGAGGCCTGAAGTTTTTCAACATTTGGTGCACAGTCCTTGTTATAAATGGCTGCGCTATTACTCTTCTACTCACTTGTGACTGGTACCATTAACATCTCATTAGCATCAAGTTATTGAACAACTAGATTAAAAACAGTCGTGTGCAGCCCTGAAAAAATAATCTGCATGTCATCAGCATAGCAAAGATGGATATAACAGAGATAAATGCCATTAACCTAGACGAAGGAGGCTCTGAATCATTGTTCCTAATGGAAGCAGGTACGTGCTGAAATGTATGGCATTGTATCCCAGAGAGCATCCATTTTCTCTAATTATTAAGCCAATTGACAACCATTTCCAATCTCCTTGTCTTTGTTCTGATTAGTCATAAATTGGTTGTTGCATCGCTGAAGGATCACCTCTGGAAAAAATGACCTTTATGAGAAATTTCAATCAGACGCAGCCCTTATCATAATGCAGAGGCAGCTTTTCTCAGGGTCACCGGTGATTTGCATGTGCATGCTGATAGCAGCATACTGTCACGTCATCTATCCCGGGACCTCTCGTCAGCTTTTGCCACTGCGCCACAGATTCCACGTTCATTGACGAGTTATGTAAATGTGTCTTAGCTGAATTTCTACAAAACGCTTCAAGAGGGAGATTAGAACTTATGTCAGACACTGAAATGCACATTGGAAACTTTGGCACAGATTTACGAAAAATTCATGCAAAAAATTCAAGGAATGCAACACTGCAACTAAAGTTGTAGCACATTGTTGTGTGAAAGGGAGAGAGTACTACAGCACCATACTAAGATAGGGCGCTATTTTCCTCTCTTCCTGCGCTGGGGCACTCTAGGCTGCAATGGACCAAACACATCCTTACACCATAATGGAAGCGTATGAGCATTCTGTAAGGAATAGATCCTTCCAGTACAAAAGATATCCTTTACCACTTTTTCCTGCTTTGTGAGTGTGCTGTGCAATACTGCATACATGCAAAGTTGGAAAAACAAGGCTAAATTAAAGCATTTCTCCTCATCATGTCTGCCTCGAGGCAGTATAAGATTTGGGGTCAAATCCCTGGCTACAAATGTTTTTAGATAGGAATGTGCATCAAAACCCATTGTTGTTGCATTGGAACGCCCATGAACCACCCGTGGAAGGCCCCCTCGATGAAAAGTAATGCAAAGCAGCGCATATCCCAACTTTGCATTACTTTGGCAAACTATCCAACCAAGGGGCCGATTCCGATCTCGGCCGGTAGGGCTCCGAATCGGATTCGGCATTACCGGATCCGATTCGGAGCCCTATTTCCCGACCGAATCGTACGTGCGTCCGGGCGAGCGAGTACGATGCGTGCGCTCGCAAAATCTCCAACCGACTCGTTCGCAGGACCCGACCGCTCTGACCGACTCGCACGGGGACGTCTCGCACCGCGCAATGGAGATGTTCCCCAGCCGGGTAAGTACGATGCGCATTGCGACCGCTCCGACCGACTCGCGCAGTCCGGCTCCAAGGAGCTGTTGGAGCCGCACTTTGGGGTCCGTGTCGGACCCCCCTGGAAGCGTAGGCACACGAGTCGCACACAGGGGGGAGCCATGGGTCCCCCCTACACGTGCGTGTACGGTGCGACCCGCATCGACGCGAACACGCTGTAGGGGGCGCCTTTGTTCGCGTCGCGCCCATTGAGTCAATGGGAGCCCGTGTACGCGTCGTACGACTGGCTCCCATTGACTTCAATGGGAGTCCGACCGAATCGAGTCCGATGGCATACGTGCGCATCGTACTCGTTCGGTCGGACTGCTAGGGTCCGATTCGGTCGGAAATCTCTCCGAGTCCGGCTCGGTCGGAGAGATTTCCGGCCCGAATCGGAATCGGCCCCTAAATCTTGATTAGAGCTGGATAGTAAATTCCAGCATAACACTTTGGGTTGGGTTTGCAATTCAAAAGTAAAGCAAAACGAGTGCAAAGCATTAGTAAATTTGGGCCTACCTGCATCCCTTGCTTGCACATTCATGCAATTTCAATAGTTAAAAATCAGGATTGGTTTTGCACACATTCTTACTCTGATAACTTTCTCTTCATGATGTCTGCCTCAGCTATCCCTGAGCTCTTAAATGCTGGAGCATTGTACATTTTTGTTTGAGGTTCCTCCATATCCTGCAGTTTCTTGTCGAGCATCATCTAAAAATATCAGTGATACGTGTTTTGAGACAAACTTTATTGGAATGTGAACCGCAATTCAGGAAAAAGAAAGTTCATTAAAAACATGCTGCATATTACATATTGGCCAGAAAAAAAGATTGAAAATGTAGGACACAATGGTTCACAATAAAGAGAGAATACATTTGATAGCATACAACTAAGGTGGGTATAAATGCTCAAAGAAACAGTTCACTTTTAAGGTCAGCCTCAGTCAGTCATTGGCTACTTTGGGTCAGCCATTGCTTGAAGAGAGTGCCAATCACAATTTTAATTCAAGTCAGAGGGGTAATTCAGTCTCACCATCAGCTATTGCGAACTAGGTGTGTAAATCTGCCTACAGTGAAGCGAAGTATCCTGGCACTACAATGAAAGTACATTTGTGATTCTACACCTGTTTCCATGCTTCTATTGATTCTGTACCAATAATGATTTTCTATCTGAATATGATTCTGCACCCAAGGGCTCTCATTCGAGTTCAGCAGATTTTGGTGCGGGGATAACGGAGGGCTGGAATTCCTAATCCCGGCTGGTATTTCTGCACCAAAATCCACCAATTATAAGTGTTCCTCTGAGAATAGAGAATAGCAGCATGGATCAGCGATATGGGTCCTTCACCTTGCATTTTCCCTGTTTCTGCAGAGAAAACAGCTGACATTTCCCGCCTGCTCTGAATTTGAGCAGGAGGAATGGCAGCAGGGGGTGGGAATGTAGGAAGCATGGGTGGAAGAGGGGATGGGAGGCCAGGGAAACATTGCGTCTGACCGGTGCAGCATGGCCTGTCCCCCCAGCACCGTGCTGCTGCATAGGTTTGGCAGGTTCCAGGCTGTGCTTCTGCCTGCAAACCCTCCTCCTGCAGCTTTGCAAAGAGGTCTAGTGCCTCCGGCCCTGAAATTATCAGGTCCGGAGGTTATTGACTCAATAATTTTGGGCCGGGAGATACTTGAAATTGTGAGTCATGCAATTTCATTTGGAGATATGAGTCCTGGTGAAATCCCACCACTTGTAATGTGGACCAAAGTGTCTTTTGGCTCCTAAATGTGATTTGTGCTCCTAAAATATTTCAAAACTCCTGCTAATGTTGCACCAAGGATGATTTTGCACTCTCATGTGATATTTCACTTACAAGTGATATCAGAATACTACTTGCTTTGCGCCAAGGGTAATGTAACATCTGAATGTGATTTGTTCTTCTAAAGGTTTTCTACACTCATGCTGATGTTGCACCAAGGTTGATTAGCACTGTATTATGGTGTAAACCAAATGTGATGTTATATCCAGATGCACAGATTTAGCATCTAATGCGACATGACTGATTTTGTACCTAAATGTGCTTTTGCACCTAAATATGAGTTTACACGTAAAAGTTGTTTTGTGCTTACACTTTATAAGTATCATTAAATAGGTTAATAACATCTATTATTTCCATCTCTTAGAAATTGTTTAAGTGCAGTATGAATGCTATATAAAAACAAGTATTGATTATGATTGAGTATTATGACGATGATGACGATTATTATTATCATTATTATGATTATGATTATTATTTATAATAATCATAAAACACTGTCAACCAAATGTGATGTTATAGTGATACACATATTTTACACTCAATGTTATATCTTATAACAGCATTAATTCTCTCTACTAAGTGATATCCCCAGAGCTGAACTGAGAGCCAAAAGCAGTCCTGGCAAGAAGATCAAACCAACCCCCTCATTGGTCCATTTAAGTGAGTGTAACAAGCAACTGCACTCTGTGGGTTGTGGTCATATGGTTGGGGGAGGAGGGAGGGTTTTACCCAAAGATAATTTTTAAATTTTTAATTCCATACGGAAGCTGCTTCTCAAGATCAATTGCCTGCTAGTGGTTCATGTGATCTCATTATGACCACCAAACGTAAAACAAGGGCACTTCACATCACTCCAGGCTCATGGTTGCATATAACAACACCCCAGAGATCCTATTTAGCCTATTCAAAAGCATCCCAAAATACTGTAAACACCAAGCCCTAGTGGTGGACCCATGCATCTAAATCAGTGACAAATTCCATATAAAATTGACCCCTACTGTTATTTACTTATGGTATACCCCACATGGACCGATCCATCATGCTTTTTCTTCTTAGTGTGAAAGAACATAAAAATCTCTTACTTGAAAAAATCTTACTACTCTAGTTATCTGGGCGAGAAATGTGAGCTACACAACAACCGGCATGAAAATAGGAAGTGTTTTGACCCATTCCTCAGATATCAACCTCCTTCATTAACATATTGTTTGACACCTCCAGGATTCTGTTGCAGTGCAAGCATGGTAAAATTGTGTTGGATGATTACTCCCCATACTACTCTAACTGTACTGGGCCCTTTATGATTAGACAATCTGCAGCATTTCCATATACCACAAGGGCAATTATAATCTGATGAATCTTTCTCCGCCGATAGGAGGGGTGGAAATTAGGGTGGCCAAAACACCACGTTAGCTGTCCAATGAGGACCATTCATTGACGGATAACTCACAAATTTGAGATCAGATTTAGGTACACCACTCTTAAAAAACATGTTGTTGAAATAAAGAACAGCCACGGGAAGACCCAACCTCCTGATGAAGTTAAGTCGGGCAAGAATTATGCAGACCAAAACCTCTGCAACAGCAACACAGAACAAAAGAAGTAATACTTGATGTTCTGACAGAGCTTGCTGATTCTCCCTACAATGCATATAAATCATTTGTAAAAGACCACAGTTTAAATGAAAGAACCAAGAAGACTCAATAATAGGCTCAGGCAGGTATTAGACTAATTTGGTTATTGTATTAAAGATTCAAAATTCACAGCCATAAGCAATATTTTGAGAATTTCAGTTAAGAATATCACAGCTTGCATTAAAGTGCCCAACATTTGGGCAAGGCTTAATCGGATGGTTATTGTGAGAATCAGTTTACAGAGTTACTGAGCCCCACTACCATTAAGGCAGAATGATAGTTAGTTTCTCTAACAGCTCAAATCCTACAAAGAAAGGGAAAGGGTTCAGATTTAAAGTCCATTAAGGGTGAGTCCATTAGGATAGAACAAAAGAAATAAAGGAAAATGAAAATTAAATGGTTCGGCAAAGAAGGTTTCAGTCCATCAGCTAGCGACTTTAGCATCAGCAAGCACTCCAAAAGTAAAACGATAGTTCTTAGTAATAATCAAAAATCAATCAGCATAGCGTCCGGGTCACAGAGTAGGAAAAATCAGAATGGCTATCCCCTCCTTTGGGGTTTCTTCTTTTATAAAGTCTCTAACAAAGTTTCAGTGACGTAGCATCACACCGCCATCGAAAAACTGTCATATGCTCAGATTCACATAATGTCACCTAGGACACTCACAACAGTAAGATGCTTTCCCATGCTAGTCATGAGAAACTAAAGGTTCGAAAGTCCACATAGACCTAACATCGGTGGAAAAGAAATACAAAATATCCATCTATTGCAACAGCTGATATCCTTTTCCCACAGGAATAATTCACTATGAACATTGAAGAAACATTTAGGAATGTCGAAGGTTATACATGTACAGAACAAATAAAGCAACATTTCACTTGTTGTAAATGGACCATTGTTTTAGGTCTGTGGAAACGTCAGCATTAGACAAAAAGCATTTTGGAAAAAGCCTTTAAATTGGCATTACACATTTTAAATGAAATAAACTCTAAATCAATATCAAATATAGTGTAATAAAACCAGAGATTATTGCATGGAAATAGCTAACATTAGAAATAACCTAGTACCACAATTTTCCTCAATATTTCTATAAGTATATAATTTTCTAAGTTCATACTAGAACATTTTTTTCTTCACTTTTTTATATAAAGTATAGAATCGCTAGTATTATTATGCAAAATTTCAAGATCGTACCTATTTTCTACACTTTTTTCCACCGACTTTTCTAAATGGTGACTTCTAACAGAAAGCATCAGAAACTTTAACCCACTTTATGAACAGCACAATTTCATCAGTAGACGTTAATAAACAACATATTCATAAGAAACTCTCATTAGTGCAGCCCATTTATGTGTATTAGTATTGCTTACTATGTTTGTTTCTTCATCTCACATTGTAAAGCACGCTTTTACGGTGCTTCTACTATACTTATCTCAGTTTCATGTGCCACTTTGTCTAACGTATGCAAAGCGCTTTTCATGTCTTGCCCATCCATCCAAGTTTCTATCCTCCATGAGATCAGTCAAATGTGTGTTTCTGATTGCAGAGCTGGTGGTGGCTTCCTCATGGGGAACACTGCCTACTGCTGCCTTCTGACAGGAGTGGAAATTCAAAGGTGAATTTCTGTCACAGCTGTCTTTTGAATGAGGCCCTTATATTTGTTGCTCTGCATGAACTGCATGCACTCTATGAAAAGGGATAGTAAACTTTGTAAGTGTTCTTTTTCTTTTGAGTACCTCTATTTATTGTACAAAGAAAATGGTCTCACTTTACATTTCTTTGCTTTCTACAAACTCATTGAAAACAGCATTAAGGGCCCGATATGTAAATCTTTGTGGTCACAAACCCTGCAATTCGTAAAATCACAGGGTTTATGACAGCCAAAGACTGTTTTTTGATATACCAAACCCCTTTGTGAGTCAAAAAAGGTTTTCTGATTTGCAAAAGGGGCTATTCAACCCTTTCCGAATCACAATAAGGAGGGGGTGGGAGGGCTAGGCGCCGATGTATCTAGGAGTGGACTGCGGAGCTCTGCCCCGGGAATCCCCCATCCGTCAGAATCCTGAGCCCCAACCCCACTGTAAACCTGGTGGAACAGTAGTGGAGGTGTCCTGAAGCAGTTCTATGCCTACTCGGGGGGGGGTTCCGTTCTGCAGATAGCGAAGCAAGCAGGATTAAACAAAGTGAGACCCCAGGACACCGAGGACAAAATGGCGCCCGCCACGAACAGAGAGAGCTGAGGCGGGGAGCTCACGCGCAACAAACCCAGTGAGATCGGCAATTTGCGGGGAAGCACAGGAGCCAGACTGCCCGAAGTTATACCGCAGAAGCCTGTTACTGCCCTGAGTAGTACCTGCAGCCATCAGCGGAGCGGCGTTGGCGGCAGTCGGAGGTGGCGAGCGGCAGCCCTGAGAGTACTGGAGCAACCGAGCGAGGACTCAGAGTCAGCACGGCCACAGCAGCGAAATTAGGCTGCAGGGGAGCACTAGGCGGCCGCACTCAGTGGTGACGAACGCCGGGGGGGGTTCCAAATATCCCCAAGTCAAGTGAGTGCAAGAAGAGCTGAAGAGGTTGCAGCGAGGGAGAGAAAGTGAGAGGCGCCCAGAGCGGAGGTGTGTTGCGGGTGAGGTGGGAGCAACCACAGGCCTTGAGAACTCCGGACCCTGCCTGGGTGCGCTCGGCAGTCCACAAGAGCGTGCAGGGCCCACAAAGAAGGCCTGAGTGATTGGTGCAGAAGAGAGAAGAGCCTAGGAGCAACAAAAAGAGATCTACCGCCAGATAGCAGGAGCAAAGAAGAACTTGGGAGGTCTGTGGCGAGGGGCCTGTAGAGGTTAAGGCGGGAGGCGACCCCGTGAGCGGGGGCCCGACCCTCGCCCAAGAGGAGAGCTCCAGGAAGCTGCAAGCGGATGGAGGGCTGCGAGGGGGGCCCACTACAAGGCCACAGCGCAGCCGGCGAAGGGGCAGTAGAGAGCACCCTGGGGCCCACCATTGTAGCCATAAGCTATTAGCGTATGGAGAGCCCTGGTAGAAGAGAAAGTGGAGTGGAGTGAGAGTGTCCACTTCAAGCTCGAGAAACAGCCCCAGGATATAGGAGCTGCCGGAGACCCTGCAGACACCGCACCAGCCAGTGGGTAGGCGGAGTGGAGCGTGAACTTGGAGAGCTAGTCTATGGGGGCCCTAGTGTGAGCCCACAGCATTAATGGAGGGAGGGCCAGACAAGGCCTGAAATCGCACCGACCACAGTGTATTGAGGCGAGCGGCCAGGTGAACAGCCCGTGGTTCCGCTCTAAGGCTTCAACACCACAACCACTCCCAGATCCGCGGGGACTAGAGATTGCGATCTATGGTCTACGGAGTGGGCTGGGCGCGTTCGGAAACCCCAGGAGTTCCAAAGGAAGTACCGGGTGGAGCACCCAGGCGGGACTGAGGAGGGCAAGGAGAGACAGGGAGCCGCCATCCACCCCTCATTTGATGCCTCACCAACAGAGCGGGGAGGTCGCTGGTGACCATGGGGAAAGTGCCAAAGTGGAGAGGACACAGAACCCTTAATATGGGAGGAGGTAGTACCCAGACGGATGAGGAAGATGACAGCCCAGAAACAGGGAAAGACGCCTCTACTTCGCGTCCCACATTGACAGATATTATGGAGGCCATCACAGCCTCCCGAGAAGCGCTAGAAACAAAGATCGATGCCATTGGCACTGACCTGAGCGTGCTGAAAGACGACCACCATCAGCTAGGGGAGAGGGTAACGAACACTAAACGGACAATCTCGGACCTTCCGCAGAAGTGACGGAATTGCAGAAATCCCTCATAGACATTGAAGCCAAGGTCCGGATCCTGGAAGTAAAAGAAGAGGACAGCAAAGGCAGGTCTCGCAGAAACAACTTGCGTATAGTTGGAGTACCGGAGAGGGAAGAAGGAAATGATATGGTGCAGTTTCTGGAGGACTGGCTCAAGAGAGAAGTGGCGCCGGAGGGGCTATCACCATTTTATTTGCTAGAAAGGGCACATAGAGTCCCATCCAGGACACCCAGGCCGGGCGAGCTGCCATGGCCAATAGTGGCCCGCTTGCTTCACTTCAAAGACCAAGACTATATCCTCAAACAGGCCCAACAGAAAAATAACTTGCAGATCGGGAATAGCAGAGTGATGGTGTTCCCTGACTTTACCAGGGAGGACGAGAGGCAGAGAACCACATTCTTAGTGGTATAAAAGAAATTGCGACAGCTACAGATACCGTATGCAATGCTGTTCCCGGCTGAGAGTGGTCGGTCCAGCAGGAGTGCAGTTCTTTCAGTCGCCGCAGGAGGCCTGGGAGTGGTTGGACTCTGGACCGGGACGTGGATCGAGAGGAAACTCCCTGGGATCAGCGACAAGGAAAGGAGATAGCTTTCAGAGCAAGACAAGGGCACCGTCCTCAACAGAAGCTCAAGAAGAACAACACAAGGCCCTTAAAGCGGTGGCGGAGCTCAGTCAATTGGGCTTTAGCCCCAGATCAACTCGCAGTGACCGAGAGGAGGGTCGGTCGGATGGCTCCCAGGAAACCAGTGCTGCAGAAGACTCGGAGACGGACTTCCCGAAAATAAAGCCTAACACTGCTGACAAAATGATTTAAGTGAGAACTTTTGAGAAGGATAGACTGCCAGTTCCAGTAGACTATATCCTTTTAGGGCTGCCATGGAAAAGGAAGGAGGGGGTTCCACACGGAGGTACCGGGGGGAAAAAAGGGGGGATCTGGGGCAGAGAATATGTACAGAGGGAGGGGGAGACCCGGGCGACGGGCTCCTGGGTCTTGTTGGCAGTCACCACAACCCCAAAGCCAGAAGAGACGTTTCCGAGTTGGGATGGGAGCTGGACTACTTCTACCTGTCCTGGGGAGGGGGAGTTGGGAAGTTCGTTTGTTTCAGGGTTTACACTTAAGGGCCAGGCATGTCTGGGGTAGAGAAAATGTTAGGGAGCTTTTAAAACCAGCCCAATGGTACCCACCATAGACCTTAAGTGCATCTCGTGGAATGTCTGAGGGATGCACACCATGACAAAGCACCACAAGATACATGCATACTTAATACGCAGGGAGGCACAAATCACAAAGTTGCAGGAGACACATATTAATGCAAAGGAAGGGGCTGCGCAACACATAGATGGAGGGGCCAAGTGTACTACGCATACTACTCGGCGTTCGCTAAGGGAGTGCTAGTTTGGGTAAGAGCAGGCGTCCCCTTTCAGTGCACTAAGCAAATAATCGACCCGGAAGGGCAATATGTGGTCTTAATGGGCAGGCTGGATGGGAATGATGTGACAATTGGTAGTATCTACGACCCAAATACTGATCAAGCCTCCTTCCTGGCGGCTCTTTCTAGAACACTGGCGCCGGCTTTGATGGGCTCGGTGATACTGGGTGGGGACTATAATTGCGTTGAGGACGTGAACCTAGACCGCTCTCACTCTCCATTGCAAGACTCACCCATTCGTAGAACAGCCGAGGAAAGGAGGAATTGCCAACATCAGTGGGGGCTGATAGATTCCTGGAGGGCACAGCATCCGTGGGACAGAGACTTCTCTTTCTTCTCACACCTGCACGAGCCACATGTCAGGCTAGATGCCATACTATGCTCACTGGATGTACATGAATGCATTCAGTCTAGCGAATATCTAGCAAGGACGATCTCAGATCACAATCCGCTCCTGGTTGGGCTTGGCTGGTCCAGAGGTAGGCCGAGCATCCCCACATGGTGCCTCAGACCGGAGACATTAGAGGACCAGGGATATCAGGCAACAATACGCACAGCTATCGGGCAATACTTTAACGAAAATGCAGGAACTGCTTCGAGCCCAATAGCAGAGTGTGAGGCCTTCAATGTCATGCTCAGGGGCAGGTGCATCTCTGAGATGGTGGGAGTGAGGAGGACCCTTTTGAGGGACACACTATAGGCGGAGCAGCACCTTCGAGAAGTTGAAAGGGAGAGACCAGGGAATGCAGACAAGCAGGAGGAACTGCTAGCAGCTAAAGAAACTGTGGCGGAACAGGTAGAGAGGTTGCGATGTTTCGATTACAAGAATTATATGACACGGGCTCATGCAGAAAGAGAGAGAACTGGGGCACTACTAGCATGGCTAGCCAACCCAGCCAAAAGGGGATCGGTTATCCTAGAGATGGGAGACGAGCAGGGGGAGGCACAGTATTGTCAGCAAAATTTTAACAGAATATTCCTTGAATACTATACTGACTTATATAAAAGTAGGGTGTCCCCTATGGCCGCAGAGATAGACGACTTCATGAGAGATATTGAGTTGCCAACAATACAAGAGGAAGAAGCAGAGGCATTAGGGAGGAAGATAGAGTTGTGCAAGGTGAGAAGCGCCATTAAGGCTATGGCTAGAAACAAAACTCCTGGGATGGATGGGTTCCCGGTCGAGTTTTACTCCACGTACGTTGACCTTTTGGGCCCCCGCTTAGTGGAGATGTACAATAAAGCAAAGCAAGCAGGGAAACTGCAGGGTTCCACAAGGGAGGCTATGATCATCCCGTTGTTAAAACCAGGGAAGCAGGCATCTGACAAAACAGCGTACAGACCGCTCTCTATGCTCAATCTTGATTATAAAATTCTGAGCAAGGTGTTGTCCACACGCCTGCTACCACATATGTCGGACCTTATACACCAAGATCAGGCAGGGTTCATACCGTCCCGGAATATAGTGATGAATGTTCGGAGTCTATTGCGTATATTAGAAGCGGATACCTATTGCAATGAGGAAGCTGCCATCTTTGAAGTCGATTTAGAGAAGGCAGCCTCGAATGGCCATATTTGTTCTGGGTGATGCGAGGTTTCGGTTTGGGACCCGGCTTTGTGGCGTGGACGGCCTTGCTATATACGGATTCTAAGGCCCGGGTTAAGACCGGCAGGCTCATATCAGACAGCTACAGGGTGGAAAGGAGAACACGACAGGGGTGTCCTTTATCGCCCGTGCTGTTCGCCTTGGCAATGGAGCTACTGGCTGCACGAGCCAGGACAGGAAACTCATACCAAGGACTGGAGGTATAAGGCCCATATAGCGCTCTATGCAGATGATTTATTACTGTTCCTCAGCAATACGGGAGAAGATCTTAGCGGCGCTAGGGATTTGCTGAGGGCCTTGGAGAATGTGGCAGGCCTTAAGGTAAACTGGAGGAAGTCTTGCCTGTTCCCCACCACGGCACAACGGGAACAGCCGCAGATGGGGTGGCATGGGAAAGTAGCTGTCTCCCATACCTGGGAGTCCAAGTATACCATAACCAGGTGGACCTACTAGAAGGCAACGTGAGGAAAGCTCTCAGGAGAGGGAAAGGCATGCTTTGATTTCTGGGGGACCCTCCCCTTATCAGTGGCAGGCAGGGTGGCGCTGCTGAAGATGGTGACGCTCCAGAGGCTGCTGTACTTCTTTGGGGTACTGCCGGTCTGGATCCTGGCGGGGATGTTTCGGCACCTCCGAACACTGGTGACGGCATTCCTTTGGGGAGCAGGGAGACGCAGGGTGGTGCTGACAACGCTTATGAGACCGAAGACAGTGGGGGGTTTGGCAGTACCAGACTTTGAGTAATACTACATAGCAGCGCAGTTGCAGTGGCTCACGAGATGAATTGCGGGCTGGATGCGTGGGACTGCGCAACAGGATGCTGGAGCTCCGAGCCTGAACCTCCTTTCCCGAGTGGTGTTGCGCCTCCCTGTTAGGGAGAGCGATACCACTACTGAGTTAAAAGTGGTTCGCAAATGCTGGGCTCGAAGCCTACAGAGGTCAAAAACCAAACACCTGTATGCCCCGGATATTCCATTGTCAGTTTGTATGGCATTGCCACTAACCCTGGGCTGAGTTCGCGTAGTCGCGCTACGCTGAGTTCCGCGAAGTGGTAAAAAAACTCTGCGAGCTACGCAGAATTCCGCGAGCACGCAGAGTTGCTTGTTCCGCCCGTTCACGATGCGTTTTTCCTGTTCGGGAACGCGTACTGCGTGTTCGGGACGCTGTTTGCGTGCTCGGGGGGAAATATCTCGCGAACTTGTTTTTCACTTGTCCCGCCCGTTCACGATGCGTATTTCCTGTTCGCAAATGCGGTTGTCCGATGGCGCGTCCGAATGACGTGTTCACGATCGCATACTCTCGCGGGATCGCGCGGCCGGCTACCAAAATCTCGTGGCGCACGCGAACGGATAGGAAAACTTGTCTGCGAATGCAGGGATCCCGGTAAGTCGCTGCTGCGCGTGCGAAAACACATTTTAAAAGGGCGAACAAGGAAAAAACTCCGCTACACCGCGGATCGCGGACGTTTCGGTAACTCCGCGTTCTACGGAACGCGGAGTTGCCAAAAATCCGCAAACTCCGCGAGCGGAGCAGATTTTACCGCCTAGGGTTAATTGCCACATGGGGTGGACTGGTGAGGCCAAGAGACTTGGATGGCGGTGGGGGAAACCACCGTCGGAATGCTGTATGAGGAAGGGGTCCTGCTGCTCTTTAATGATTTTAGGGAAAGATATGATGTACCACGGGGAGACTTTCTGCTACAAACTGCCTTTACAGCGGCGGTGCGTAAGCAATGGAGGGGGGGACTCTCAGAACCGCCCCTGTCAGAGGGGTGCCAATATGTAGTTTCCGCACCTGGGACATTTAAAGCGGTCACTTGCGTATACAGACACCTTAGTCGTGCGACACTCCCAGCCCTTAATGATTTACAACAGAGATGGTAAGAAGGGTAAAGAGTCAGAATATCGAGTAGGAAATGTCGACTTGCACTAATATCGAGTGCAAAATATCGAGATACATAAATATAGACTGCAAGAATATCGTGGTCAAGAATATCGAGTTTCAGGTAAGAAATATCGTTTTCTAAAATATTGAAGTAATTAATATCGTTTGCAAAAATATTGTTGTAAAAAATTTCGTTTTTTTAGTTAGTTATGTATTTTAGTATGTATTTTAAATGTATGTGCTCTATTTTTTTGTCTAAGTATTGCATTTGTTTTTTAATATATGTGTTAAATTTTTAGAAGTTATTAATTTTATTTTAATTAAATTTTGCGTTTTAGTTCCGTAGCGGGTTGTGGGTTTATAGGGGAATAGGGAGGGAAGTAATTTAATTATAATAAATTGAATATAAATTTTTATTTATTAGTATTTATTTATTCTTGATTTTATAGTGTTAATTGTGGGAATTAATTTATAATTAATTAATTAATAATTGGCTGTTAATTTTTATTGATTAATTAATTGTTAAATATGTTAATTGTGTCATTTTTTTAGCAGCGGCTTGTGGGTTTATAGGGGAATAGGGTGGGAAGTAATTTAATTATAATTAATTTATCAATATCGTTTATTAATTAATATTTATTTATTTTATATTTTATATTGTAATTGTAGGAATTAATTTATTAATAATTATTTATTAATTAGTTGTTAATTATTATAAATTAATTGGTAATTATGTTAATTGTGTTATTTTTTTAGCAGTGGGTTGTGGGTTGATAGGGGAGTAGGGTGGGAAGTAATTTAATTTTAATACCTTTATTAATATTTTTAATATAATATTGAATACATTTTATTTTATAGTGTTAATTGTGTGAATTAATTTATTAATAATTATTTATATTTTGCTTGTTAATTCTTATTAATTAATTAATTAATTGTTAATTAATTATGTTAATTGTGTCATGTTTTACGAAATTGGTGGTGGCATTTATAGGGAATACAGTGGGAGGTAATTTATTTATAATTAATTAATTATTTGTTAATTAATGCTAATTAATTAATTAAAATTTAAATATGCCAATTGTGTAATAATTTTGATGTGTGAGTTGTGGGGTTTATAGTGGTAAATGGTGGGAAGTAATTTTTTTTAAATTAATTAATGATTTGTTGTTAATTGATATTAATTTATTAATGTAAAATTAGTTATGGAAATTGTGTAATTTTTTTTGGGTGTGTGTTTTGGTGTTTATTGGGGTAGAGGGTGGAAAGTAATTTAGTTTAAATTAATTAATCATTACTTTATCATTAATATTCATTTATTAATTGATAAATATGTTTGGTAATTGTTTAGTTTTTATTTTGTTTGGGGATTTAGGTTCAATAGCTGTAATGTTTGGTTTCTACATTAATTTTTACATTTTTAAATGTGTTTTATAGTTATTAATATTTGTTTAATTGATAATTAATTGTGTTAATTATAGAGGTACACTTTTTTGTTTAATTTAGATGTGTGTTGTAAATATGTGGTGTTATAGGGTAGGAAAATAAATATTACATTTATATAATTTTAAATTTTTTGATTAAGATTAATTTCTATTACAAAATATTTATTTGTTTGTAAATTGTTAAATTTAAAAAAATTATATTTTTATGTCAATTTTAGATTTTTGCTACATTAAAGTATTTTTATATGTTTTGTTAATTTTTATATTTTTATATATGTTTTGTTTTGTTTTTTTTTATTATATTTTGTATTGTAGTTGATATTTTGTTTGTTTTTAAATTTGAATTTTGTTCTGTGGGAATAGTAATTTTTACCCCTCCGCTATCCAACACTTTCCCTACTGCTGCATTCGCAGGAGTGGGAATAGTAATTTATACCCCTACGCTATCCAACACTTTCCCTACTGTTGCACTTGCTGGAGTGGGAATAGTAATTTTTACCCCTCCGCTATTCAACACTTTCCCTACTGTTGCACTTGCAGGAGTGGGAATAGTATTTTTCTCCCCTCCGCTATCTAACACTTTTCCTACTGTTGCACGCTTTGGAGTGGGAATAGTAAATTAATACCCTCCGCTATCCAACACTTTCCCTACTGTTGCACTCATTGGGGTGGGGATAGTAATTTGTTCCCCTCTGCTATCCAACACTTTCCCTACTGTTGCACTCCCTGGAGTGGGAATAGTAATTTTATCCCCTTTGCTATCCAAAACTTTCCCTACTGTTGCACTCATTGGAGTGGGAATAGTAAATTATTCCCCTCCACTATCCAACACTTTCCCTACTGTTGCACTCATTGGAGTGGGAATAGTAAATTATTCCCCTCCACTATCCAACCCTTTCCCTACTGTTGCACTCGCTGGAGTGGGAATAGAAATTTTTACCCCTCCGCTATCCAACACTTTCCTTACTGTTGCACTCGCTGGAGTGGGAATAGTAATTTTTATCACTCCACTATCCAACACTTTCCCTACTGTTGCACTTGCTGGAGTGGGAATAGTAAATTATTTCCCTCCGCTATCCAACACTTTCCCTACTGTTGCACTCACTGGAGTGAGAATAGTAATTTTTACCCCTATGCTATCAAACACTTTCCCTACTGTTACACTTGCTAGAGTGGGAATAGTAATTTTTATCCCTCTGCTATCCAACACTTTCCCTACGGTTGCACTTGCTGGAGTGGGAATAGTAATTTTTCCCCTCCGCTATCCAACACTTTCCCTACTGTTGCACTCATTGGAGTGGGAATAGTAAATTATTCCCCTCCGCTATCCAACACTTTCCCTACTGTTGCACTCGCTGGAGTGGGAATAGTAAATTATTCCCTCCGCTATCCAACACTTTCCCTACTGTTGCACTCGCTGGAGTGGGAATAGTAATTTTTTACCCTCTCCTATCCAACACTTTCCCTACTGTTGCACTCATTGGAGTAGGAATAGTAAATTATTCCCCTCCGCTATCCAACACTTTCCCTACTGTTGCAATCGCTGGAGTGGGAATAGTAAGTTATTCCCCTCCGCTATCCAACACTTTCCCTACTGTTGCACTCGCTGGAGTGGGAATAGTAATTTTTTACCCTCCGCTATCCAACACCTTCCCTACTGTTGCACTAAATGTAGTTTAATATGTAGGTTTAAAAAATATTACATATTTTAATATTTTAATTTATATTATAATTTTTTTATTTTTTATTTTTATGTTACAGGTGTATGTATATATATATTTATCTTTATTTTTTAATATATTTCTAACATTTTATAATTAATTAAAATTATTATTTATTAATTATTTTTAAGTAAATATATAGGGGCCCATTACGATGGCGGGCGGAGGCACCACCGCAGTGCTGGCGGAAAATGCCATTTTCTGCACGCCAGCAGCGGTCACAACGCCTGCCATATTAGGATGGTCAAACACAGCCCAACCAGAGACGGCGGAAGCACGATCGCGGAGCGCGAAACCTGATTCCCGGTCCTTTCCGCCCGGTCCCGACCGCAATGGGTCCAGCTCTACACGTCTTCCCGGCGCTGTACCTGATACACCAGCAGCAACTCATGCATGAGGTGACCGCTCAGCCCTCCACAGGGCTTGGTCGCCCCACTCACTGCTGCCGCTCCTGCCTGCCTTGCCGCCTCCTGCCTGGAGATTCCTTCGCTCGCTGCCCGCTGCTCCTGGGACTTTCCCGCTGCCCGCTGCTCCTGGGACTTTCCCGCTGCTCCTGGGACTTTCCCGCTGCCCGCTGCTCCTGGGACTTTCCCGCTGCTCCTGGGACTTTCCCGCCACCCAGCTGCTCCTCCCTCCAGGCTCCTTACTTATGACGCCCCCTGAGCGACCGCGCAGCGGCCGCGCGCAGCGGGAGCACCGACGGAGCGCCGAAGGTGCGCCAAAGGTAAGCCCGTCTGCGCCCGTCCGCGCCTGGCCCGCGCCCAGCGCCAGGACCCCTGGATCCCACCGATGCAACACTACTCGACGGACCTACGACGCCGCCACCCTCAACGCACTCAATGCCGGCCGGAACCCTGCCTGCTACCGAGCCTCACCGAGACGCACCCACGGACCCTTCACCTGCCAAGCCTGCCGATTCACCTGCCCCCGGACGTGCACCACCTCCGCCAAGTCGAGCACCAGCAGCAACCACCTGAAATGCATCCTGTTGAACACCCGCTCCGTCCACAGGCACGCCGTGGAACTCTGGGACCTGCTCGACGCAACAGCACCGGACGTCGCCTTCCTCACCGAAACCTGGATGAACGCCTCCTCAGCGCCCGACATCGCCATAGCCATCCCGGACGGATACAAGATCACCCGGAAGGACCGCGCCAACCAGACGGGAGGAGGCATCGCCATCGTACACAAGAACACCATCCGCATCTCGACTAACTCCGACGAGACCTTCACCGCCGCCGAACACCTACACTTCCAGATACACACTGACCCCAAGACCACCCTCCGAGGCACCCTCATCTACAGACCCCCGGGACCACGCACACTATTCAGCGAAGACATCGCAGACTTCATCAGCCCGCACGCCATGCCCTCCGCCGACTACATCCTCCTAGGGGACCTCAACTTCCACCTGGAGAACAACAACGACAGAAACACCACCGCCCTGCTGGACAACCTCGCCAACCTCGGACTCAAGCAACTGGTGAACACGCCCACCCACTACGCCGGCCACACGCTTGACCCCGTCTTCTCTTCCAGCAAGCACATCTCCTTCAGCCACGCCACCGGACTCCACTGGACCGACCACAGCTGCGTCCACTTCAGCTTCAGAAAGACTGCGACCCACCACCACCCCCAACAGGCTCCCCGCCGGAGCTGGAGCAAGATCACCGCCGAGCAGCTCACCGCCTCCTCAGCCAGAACACACCCACCAACACAACAGACCCAAACGAAGCAGCCAGCAACCTCGCCAAGTGGCTGACCGCCTGCGCCGACGACCTCGCACCACTAAAAAACCCTCCCAGCAGACCCGGAAGCAAGAAAACCCCTTGGTTCACCAACGAACTCAAGGAATCCAAGAAGAACTGCCGCACTCTCGAGAAAGCCTGGCGACTCGACCAGACCACAGACAACAGGACCGCCCTCAAGCACGCCACCCGCAAACACCACCAGCTGATCCGTGCCACCAAGAAGTCGGCACTCAAAGAACGACTGGACAACAACGCCCACGACAGCAAGGAACTTTTCAGCATCGTCAAAGAGTTCTCCAACCCCAGCGCCGGAAACAACGACATCACCCCCTCGCAAGACCTCTGCAACTCACTCGCCGCATTCTTCCACCGCAAGATCACCGACATACATAACAGCTTCGACGCACAGACCACGCACCCTACCGCCGAACCAACGCCCGCCACCACCACCCTCTGCAACTGGACCCCGATCAGCACCGAAGACACCACCCGCACGATGAACTCCATCCACTCCGGATCACCAACCGACCCCTGCCCACACCACGTCTTCAACAAAGCCGACGCCACCATCGCACCCCATCTCCGGGACATCATCAACTCCTCCTTCCACACCGCCACCTTCCCGGAGAGCTGGAAGCACGCCGAGCTTACCGCCCTCCTGAAGAAACCAACGGCGGACCCCACCGACCTCAAGAACTACCGTCCCATCTCGCTCCTTCCGTTTCTGGCCAAAGTCATCGAGAAGACCGTCAACAGACAGCTTGCCGCCTTCCTCGAGACGAATGGATCCCTCGACCCCTTGCAGTCCGGGTTTCGGGCCAACCACAGCACCGAGACCGCCCTTATCGCAGCCACCGACGACATCAGAACCCTAACCGACAACGGGGAAACAGCAGCCCTCATCCTCTTGGACCTCTCCGCGGCGTTCGACACCGTCTGCCACCGCACCCTAGTGAAGCGCCTCAGCAACATCGGAATCCGAGAGAAAGCACTGGAATGGATCATCTCGTTCCTCGCCGGAAGAACCCAGAGAGTCCGCCTCCCCCGTTCAGATCCGAGGCCACCGAAGTCATCTGCGGCGTTCCACAAGGATCTTCACTCAGTCCAACCCTCTTCAACGTCTACATGAGCCCCCTCGCAGCCATCGCACGCCAACACAACCTCAACATCATCTCCTACGCCGACGACACCCAGCTGATCCTCTCCTCACCAACGACCCCACCACCGCCAGAGCCAACCTACACGACGGGATGAGAGACGTCGCCGACTGGATGAGGAACAGCCACCTTAAACTGAACTCAGACAAGACGGAAGTCCTCATCCTGGGCTCATCACCCTCCGCCTGGGACGACTCTTGGTGGCCCCCGGCCCTGGGCACCGCGCCCAAGCCAACGGACCACGCACGCAACCTGGGCTTCATCCTGGACTCCTCCCTGTCGATGACCAGACAAGTCAACGCCGTCTCATCTTCGTGCTTCAACACCCTGCGCATGCTCCGCAAGATCTTCAGATGGATCCCCACTGAAACCAGGAAGACCGTCACCCAGGCACTCGTCACCAGCCGACTGGACTATGGGAACACCCTCTACGCCGGAACCACAGCCAAACTTCAAAAAAGACTCCAGCGCATCCAGAACGCCTCCGCACGACTCATCCTGGACATCCCCCGACACAGCCACATCACCGGACACCTGAAAGACCTGCACTGGCTCCCCGTCAGCAAGAGAATCACGTTCAGACTCCTCACCCACGCACACAAGGCCCTCCACGACCTGGGCCCCAAGTACCTCAACGACCGCATGACCTTCTACACGCCCACCCGCCAGCTACGATCAACCAGCCACGCCCTCGCCACCGTACCACGCATCCGCAGAGCCACCGCCGGAGGAAGATCCTTCTCCTACCTGGCAGCCAAGACCTGGAACTCCCTCCCCACTCACCTTCGGCGAACCCAGGACCATCTCTCCTTCAGGAAGCAGCTCAAGACCTGGCTGTTCGAGCAGTAACTTACCCCCTCCCCCAGCGCCTTGAGACCCTCCCGGGTGAGTAGCGCGCTCTATAAATGCCGTGATTGATTGATTGATTGATGCACCGTCACGGACGTCGCCGCAGGTACGCAACAACACAACTCCGCACACAACAACAACAACACACAAGGCATGGGCAGATACAGGGTTCCTGTCCACACCAGACACCCTGGTGGGGATAGGAACACATCCACAAGTGTACCCACACATGTCTAACCTCACACCAAATCACCACTCCCCATCCAGGTCACCCACCAACCGCGATCTTGATGTAATGTCCCGGTCACGTCAGCGCAGCGGTGAAGACAAGGGAAAACATGTGCACAACGCAGAAGGCAGGGCCAGCGACAGGCATGGGCAGTGCACAAATATCAGAGGGACACACCTCCCCCTTCCACACAACAGGCCCCCACCCCAAACCTGAAGGGACATGCCATGTGCTCCTCCTGTGCTCCCCCATGCACAACAACCAGCCAGGTAAACCCACACCCTGCACCACACACAAAACAACTAGGGAGACAGCACAGCAGGTGGGGCTGCAGAGGAACACACAGCACAGAAGCACAGTGCCGGGGCAACCCACACACCACACCTACACCACACTCATAGCAAGAAAACTGAGTCCAAGCACAAAATGAAAACCCATACAGATAAGGAACAATCACTCAACTGGACACACAGCCTGCCAAGTCACACAGACATATCCCACACTGACACACAGCCACATACACAGACCAGATGTAAGCTGCACTGGAGGACAGCAAATAGTAAAGCTAAAGTGAGGTGCACACAAATGGAAGGCCAAGGAGCTAACCTCTAAGCATGTGTACACCACATGCAAGAGAAGGAACATATAACAATCCCCTCAGCCCATCAAATCACACATGGCAGGCACAGGGAGTGAAGTCAAACCAGTCACCTCCGTGCAACAACTCAGGGAACCCATGTACAGGCACAGGGGTGACAGGAAGGGTCTTAAGTCAAACAGTGAACAGCCACATATCTGCATCCAACTACCTGACAGGTGTATGTCAGCAGCACAACACACAGGGCCCATTGTAACACTCCATGACTGTCAAACACAAGGAGGAACCTTCACACATACCCCACCCCCCTCACACCTGCAGCACACAACACCAGTGTCCAACACACAGAAGGGTGCCAATAATGTCCAGTCAATACACTGTCAAACAACCACACTCCCTGGGGGGGTATCCACAAACATCACACACACACACCCAGGGGTGCCTGAACCAATGCTTGCAGAAAACCAACAGCCAAACACAAAACTCCATAACAACACACACAGAAGTACAAACAGACCACACCTGACCTGTGCAGCAGAACTGTGGGAAGGCAATGGGAGCCCAAACAGAACAGGAGTACACAACCTCATCAGTCAGGAACAATGCACAGACAACATACCACAACACAGACAAGAAGTGCATCATCACAAAACAACCATGGACACAAACTGGGAGAAATGGGCCTACAATGATACACAGACAGACATACCACACCACCCATAACGTCAACATGGTGTCATAATGTACCACATGCCTGCACATGCACAAAAATGACAACTGACAGCTCAAATATGAGAGGAGAAAACACCAAGGACGCACCCAAAACAAGCCCAGGAACAAGAATAGCCCTAAGTGCATGTGACACAAACACAAGTAATGCACACTACACTGGCAAGACACAACTGACTGAAACACAACACAACACACACACCGACATGCAAATAGAACAACACACACAGAGCATCTGTCAGCTGCAAGAGACAACACAGCCCAAACACTGCCCACATCCACATCAAACACACAACAGATGCACATGCCAATACATCACATTGCAAACACTGCCGGACATCAGGGGATGCACACCAGGCAAGGACAAGGCAACATACACTCACAGCACTGCATGCACGACAAGCAGTCTGTGCACACTAAACATACCAGTTCCACACAGACATGAGCAACACACCATGAACACCCACAAAACCAATCAGCACAGCACACAGACAACATCACACTCAGGAAGTGAAGCAGTACCTCAGCAAACACACATACAGTTAACCCAACACCCACAGATGCACAAGTCTGGGACACCCAGGTGAAAACAACATGACCAGAGGACTGTGCAGCACAAACAGTTGAACTGCATATGAGCAACCATGGCTGCAAAACAGTACCAGAAAATCACATATAACCAATAGGGAAACTGTCATGAGTGGCACATTGGTCCTGTGCACAGATCAGCACCACAAACCATAGTGTAACAAATGAAGTGATGGGGAGGCACACACACTGTCACCCCAAGGGGACAGCTGACCTGAGAGTGAAGTGTTGTGTACGTCAGTAGTGGACATGGCAGGAGTGCACCATACACAAATAGATGGAGTGCAGACTCACAATGGCTAGGCATCAGAAGCACAGATAGGGGATGGTATGACTCCACACCCCACATGCCATACTGGAGGCAATAAAGCACCAAGTGACAGCAATGCATGAGAAAACACCCCCCCAATGTCAGTGTGGCCGAGCAGGTCTGCACAGTGACCACAAAGAGTATCAAGACACATGGCTGATCAACAAAACACAACACTGAATTGCCAGTCACACACTCTGCATACCCACAATTGCCACCAACACCAACTTGGAATCCCCCAGAAGTGCAAGGACACACCAACACACTGCACAGTGCACAACCTACAACTCCCATATGTGCACACAATCACAAGCATAGGGCTGACCAATCAAACAAACAGGCACTCAAATCCTGGCTGACACATGTGTGCAGTTCACATTGCAGGGGCACACACACATCAACACTACTGACAAAGTCACCCCCTTCACACTGCACACTTCTTGACCACCCAACTGCACACTTGTAAATCAACCCATGTGACTAGGATGACTGGCCATCACAAGATGACCATACACCAACACTGCTGTGCACACATCAAGTAACATCACACATACATGATGACTGCCTGCAATCCTGTGGATAGAATCCCACCTTGTGCTGGCAGTGCATACAAACATGACATGTGTACAACATAGCCAACCTGACAAAAGAATGATCATGATAACAGTAGTCCATCACAAAACAACATCATAGCACCCCCAAGCCTCACAGTCAATAAGAACTGAAGTGCCTGTCACCCCTGTAAAACCCTTAAAAAGTGAGAAAAGCCATTGGCAATGTTGAAGCGGCATACAGAGCATGTGTCACAGTAAACCATACCCACACAGAAACCCCTTTATTCAGCAAGGACACTGACAAAACAGACAACAGGAGTAACTGTCTTTATTCACATATTACACAGATAGGCACCAATAGTAGACAAGAGCAAGGCCAGTGGCCAGCACAAAGTGCAGATGAGGTACATGAGAAGCTGCACAGGGAAAGGGCAAACAGCAGTGAACATCAAGGCCAGTGGCCAGTCCAAGGTGCAGATGAGATACATGAGAAGCTGCACAGGGAAGGGGCAAACAGCAGTGCACATCAAGGCCAGTGGCCAGTCCAAGGTGCAGATGAGGTACATGAGAAGCTGCACAGGGAAGGGGCAAACAGCAGTGAACATCAAGGCCAGTGGCCAGTCCAAGGTGCAGATGAGGTACATGAGAAGCTGCACAGGGAAGGGGCAAACAGCAGTGAACCTCAAGGCCAGTGGCCAGTCCAAGGTGCAGATGAGGTACATGAGAAGCTGCACAGGGAAGGGGCAAACAGCAGTGCACATCAAGGCCAGTGGCCAGTCCAAGGTGCAGATGAGGTACATGAGAAGCTGCACAGGGAAGGGGCAAACAGCAGTGTACATCAAGGCCAGTGGCCAGTCCAAGGTGCAGATGAGGTACATGAGAAGCTGCACAGGGAAGAGCAAACAGCAGTGCACATCAAGGCCAGTGGCCAGTCCAAGGTGCAGATGAGGTACATGGGAAGGTGCACAGGGAAGGGGCAAACAGCAGTGAACATCAAGGCCAGTGGCCAATCCAAGGGGCAGATGAGGTACATGAGAAGCTGCACAGGGAATGTGTGCAACTGTACCCTGCCATGGTCAGCAACACAGTCAGGGGGCTAACAATGGGAAGTCCAGGCACCGCTGTGGGAGAGACAGGTGTGTGAGGGGGACTTCCACTCAGACTTGGCTGTCAGTCAGACTGGGAGGTGGCTGAGTGTCGGGGACATTTTGAGGACTGGACCGGGGAGAGAGAGTCCCAGCTGAGGTAGAGCCATCAGAGGCTTTTGAAGCTGGAGGGCTGATTGGACCAGGTGGTGTGGTGGCACGTGGAGGTGGAGTCATGCTGCGGTGAGACACAGTGTGGGTGGGAGATTGTGGAGGGGTGCCTTTCCACTTCTTGGGGATTCTAAATGGCTTCCCTGTCTTGGTATTAGTGGTAAGTGGGGTGGACACAACAGGCACACTCACCACCAAAGCTGCATCAGGTGCAGACGGTGGCCCTCCCTCTGGGGACATGCTGGACCCAGCGGTACGCTTGGCCTTGCCTTGCCTTTGCCCCTCCATCCCCTGTTCACCAGGTGTCCCCCCTACAGTGCCCTCCTTCCCCTGCTTCACAGGGCTCTGGATGGGAGTTGAGGTCGTGGGTGAATCAGCCTTCGGAGCTCTTCTTATGTGTACTCTTAGCAGGCACCAGCCTTTCAGCGGGCACGGGAACGGTCTGCTTGTCTTTGCGAGACGCTTTTGGTACAGGACAGTCCTTGGCTGGGGATGCCTCTGAGGCATGTGAGCCTGAGGCCTGCTTCTTGGCTTTATGGCCCTGGGTGTCGCCTGACGGGCTTTTGCCTTTGCGCTCTGGGGTGGCTTTAGTTTTCTGTGGGGATGGTGTCTGCGCCCTGGACCGCTTGGGCTGCTGTGTGCTGTGTGTGCTGTATCTTGCCCTTGAGCTCTGTGGTGTGTGGTCACTATCATCAGATGTAGCCACTGGCAGGGGGGTGGCCAAAGGGACTGGAGCTGGACTCTGTGACTGTGCAAGCTGAATGGCTGTCGTCACTACGGAGGACAAAGCTTGGACAGTCCGGTGTAGCCCACCAATGTCTGAATGAATGCTCTCCATGAAAGCAACGACCTGTGCCAATTTTTTGTCCTGGTCTAGGAAGGCGTTGATGAGAGTCGTCTGGCCCACACACAGCTGGTGCAAAAGGTCCACAGACTCAACACTGAGGGCAGCAGGGGAGACAGGGGCAGGGGCAGCGGTGCCTGGGGTGAAGGACACTCTTCCCTTCTTACTGGTGCGAACACGGCCAGCACACTGTAGAAGTAGGTGGGAGGGTGGGCACTGGACGCTGTGTGGTGGAAGAGGAGGCAGAGTTCCCGCTCCCTGTGCCCGCCAACAGAGATGTGACACCGCTGGCATCAGATGACGTTGAGGTTGGTGTCTCTGGCTGTGATTCATCAAGCAGACTCCTGTCCCCCTCCGAGGCAGTGGTTACATCAGTGTCACTGTGCTCGTGTGTAGCAGTCGTGCTTGATGCCTCACCACTGGTGTCCGTCCCCTGTCCTTCCGTGCCCATGGGAGACGCTGCATGAGAGAGAGAGATGTAGGGTCAGTTCATTGGCATCAACACAACCATCATATGCAAGCAAAGCACTAAACAAGATAATGATGTCTCCATGTTGCACACCACCCGGTGCAGTAACATTGTGCAACCTCAATTCTGAATCAGAATTTAGCGTGTTATCCAGCAAACGTGGCATAAGTGAGCCATGTGATGACTACACAGACATATTGCCTACCGGTGGCTCCGTTTAACCAGACACACAGATATCTCTGAGCACACCTAGGGCCCTGAGGGGGGCAAAGATGTACCTCCCAACATGTTGCCACTCTCACATCTGGAGGGAGCAGAAGGGGACAACACAGATACAGATTACAACATAACAGTCCACAATGGCCATGAGCACATGCCATCCACCATGTCGTACTTTGGGGCCCAAATACAGTTGCACATTGGTGTCAGACTTTTAGTCCTCACAATTCTGAGGTCAGGCAATGCACACATTGATGAAAGCACACTCAGATGATGCACACTGCCGTTCACTTCCATGGGATTACCATGACTACCCCAATGCAGACGATGCCAGAAGGCCACGACTCAGAATGCAATGTCAAGGGCCATCACCCCAATGACATGAGAAAGTACAGGTAGGGGAAATGCATGACAGCTGCACCCAACACAGGGGTCGATTCCGATTCGGGCCGGAAAAAGCACCGACCGACTCGGATCCGGAAAAAATACCGATCGACACGTACCCGTGGCGCACGACACGCCAAGTACGATGCAAGGCGCGAAAAATCCGACCGACATGTACCGAAACCAAGTCGACCGACCGAGCCGCACGGAAAACAGCAATCCGGCCGGAAAAACACGCGAATCCAACCGACCGACACGCACCCGGAACAAATCCGACCGAAACGTACACGCGAACTCCAAACCGCAAAGTACGATGCAAGGCGCGAAAACCACGAGCGAGTCGGACGGAGGACAAGCCGTACGACCGACACGCATACAAAACCGAGCCGAAGCAACACAATACACCGCGACCGACGCGTACGCAGCATAGAAAACTGCACAAACACAGCGTGAACGAAACGGAGAACACCGTACGAGACCAATGCAGGGTCCGACTCGGTCACAAGAACGTTTCCAACATACACAAACAGCACAAAGGAAAAATCACCCAAAAAAAGGCCAAACAAGCAATTACCAAGCCAATAAATACTGGGGGGTGGGGACAGAGAACAAAGACACACCCACAACTCCACCTATATAAAGGACACAAATCACTACCATGAGCCTTTGCAAATGCCATTCCACTGCCAGCACCCAAGAGAAAGCAACCACACACCCACAGCTCATCCCTCACACAAGCCACACACCATCAGCACACCAACAAATACCTACCTCACATACACCCAGCAAAACACACACTCACACACCCTCACCTGCACACCAACACACACATCACTCACCATCACCACCCATCACCATGCCCCCAAGAAGAATCACAAGTTCCTAGATTGTGAATTGGAAGTCCTGGTAGACGAGATCCTCAGGGTAGAGCCACAGCTGTTTGGCACATTGGTCCAACAGACCCCCATGTCGCAGAAAACCAAGATGTGGGAGAGGATCATCAACAGGGTGAACGCCCAATCACCATGTCGGCGCACAAAGACCGACATCCAGAACAGGTGGTATGACGTGCGCAGGAGGGTACGGAAACTGCTGAAGCAAGACTACATCAACAGCCAACACACCGGCAGTGGCCCTCCTGCCAAGCCAATATACCTCAGGCCCTGGGAGGAGAAGGTGCGGGCCATCCTTCCGCCAGTGAGCGTATATGGACTAGAGGACATCCCAGAGCCTGGTGAGTACACAACAAATGTACACAATATACTGCCACAAAACACACACACATCACTGTCAAGGGGAGAGTCAAACCATGCACTCATAGCAATTACACAGCAACCAGAACAGAATCATCCCAAAATGTGTATGTCAGTCAGATAAACACAACACATGCCATCAAAAAAGTCACATCCAACTGTGCCAACACATGTACAAACACAACCACAACTACAGCTAGGCAGTGGCACAAATAGAACTAACAAACACATCCACACATGTAGCCACCACAACAACACCAACACACAGTGAAGACCACTCAAAGGAAGGAATTCTGTGTATGCTGGCCAAGTCAGTGTAGCCAATAGCATCATGGGAGTCGCAGTCACACATATTGCCCCCCCACAACTGTCCCATCAACACCACCATGAACCATGCGCACATCACAGGGAGTGGAGAAGGACTCACAAGATGGCTGACACTGGCTACTGCTGTGGGGAGCACAAGGCCCTGCTGGCAACTGTGCACCAACAAACAGCAGGACACCACTGACTGACATCCTGAGAGACAACTTCCACTCCCTGCAATGCACGCACGTTCCATGGTGGGATATCTGGCTGGCTGGGTGGGAAGGGGGACTTGCAGCACTGACTATAGTCACAAGCACCTCCCCTCACACACACCCCCAACACAAACTCCACAGTACCCACCTGGTAGAATGCAATGCCCTCCATCCTAACACAAGATCCCACAAAGAACCACCACCCTGGGTTATGTTGTGTGAAGCACAGGGACACTCTTGGGACTCTTAGCCAAACAACTGCCAGGACAACACTCCCAGCCATCCTGTCAGCACAGCCAGCCCACCCCACAGGGAAGCAGAGTCAAAAGGAAGGAAGCATGGGCATGCTGGGAAGGGGGTGGAGGCAATAGCATGATGGGAGTCGTAGTCACTGATATTGGTCACCCCCACAACTGTCCCATCAACACCACCCTGAACCATGCTCACATCACAGGGAGTGGAGAAGGACTCACAAGATGGCTGACACTGGCTACTGCTGTGGGGAGCACAAGGCCCTGCTGGCAAATGTGCACCAACAAACAGCAGGACACCACTGACTGACATCCTGAGAGACAACTTCCACTCCCTGCAATGCAAGCACGTTCCATGGTGGGATATCTGGCTGGCTGGGTGGGAAGGGGGACTTGCAGCACTGACTATAGTCACAAGCACCTCCCCTCACACACACCCCCAACACAAACTCCACAGTACCCACCTGGTAGAATGCAATGCCCTCCATCCTAACACAAGATCCCACAAAGAACCACCACCCTGGGTTATGTTGTGTGAAGCACAGGGACACTCTTGGGACTCTTAGCCAAACAACTGCCAGGACAACACTCCCAGCCATCCTGTCAGCACAGCCAGCCCACCCCACAGGGAAGCAGAGTCAAAGGAAGGAAGCATGGGCATGCTGGGAAGGGGGTGGAGGCAATAGCATGATGGGAGTCGTAGTCACTGATATTGGTCACCCCCACAACTGTCCCATCAACACCACCCTGAACCATGCTCACATCACAGGGAGTGGAGAAGGACTCACAAGATGGCTGACACTGGCTACTGCTGTGGGGAGCACAAGGCCCTGCTGGCAAATGTGCACCAACAAACAGCAGGACACCACTGACTGACATCCTGAGAGACAACTTCCACTCCCTGCAACGCAAGCACGTTCCATGGTGGGATATCTGGCTGGCTGGGTGGGAAGGGGGACTTGCAGCACTGACTATAGTCACAAGCATCTCCCCTCACACACACCCCCAACACAAACTCCACAGTACCCACCTGGTAGAATGCAATGCCCTCCATCCTAACACAAGATCCCACAAAGAACCACCACCCTGGGTTATGTTGTGTGAAGCACAGGGACACTCTTGGGACTCTTAGCCAAACAACTGCCAGGACAACACTCCCAGCCATCCTGTCAGCACAGCCAGCCCACCCCACAGGGAAGCAGAGTCAAAGGAAGGAAGCATGGGCATGCTGGGAAGGGGGTGGAGGCAATAGCATGATGGGAGTCGTAGTCACTGATATTGGTCACCCCCACAACTGTCCCATCAACACCACCCTGAACCATGCTCACATCACAGGGAGTGGAGAAGGACTCACAAGATGGCTGACACTGGCTACTGCTGTGGGGAGCACAAGGCCCTGCTGGCAACTGTGCACCAACAAACAGCAGGACACCACTGACTGACATCCTGAGAGACAACTTACACTCCCTGCAACGCAAGCACGTTCCATGGTGGGATAACTGACTGGCTGGGTGGGTGGGAAGGAGGTCCGGCTGCCAACCAAACACAACCAATGCAGACCATGTTCACACCCCAGAAAATACATAGAAATGCCCAAATAATGCAGGACAATGTGCCACACCAATATCAACCCCTGACTGTGACGACTCAGGACAATGCAATGTACAGGCCCGCACCCAGAGGCACAGTCACAACTGTCATGTGTGTCAACCATTGATGCCTGCAGAAACATGACATACATTGTTTGTGTCTCCCAAAAACAGGTGATGATGGGGACACAGCAGCAGGCGCTGAGGAGTCCCAGTCCCAGGCTCAAGAGGATGCCGAGCTCACTGGCGTCGTACAGCCTCTGTCCTCCTTGGACGATGAAGAACAACCTGGCACATCCGGTGCAAGTCAACATGCAGCACCAGCAGGACCACCAGCTGCAGCACCAGCAGGACCACCAGCTGCACCCCTGCACCCACCCCTACAACGACTGTCACCACGAATACCATCCCTGCCGACATGGACAGAATAAAGAGCAACACCAGCACAGTGACCCTGGACCAACCTGGGGCCATGGACACCACCACCACCACCAACCCCCAAGGTGGACCAGGGTTATCTGTGCGTGCCACTGCACACACTGCACATGTCAGCAGGGGTGGTGGGAGGAGTGGGAGACAGAGGTCGCTGCTTGCAGACGTTGCTGGTGTGCATGATGACCCACAACTGGTACGCATAGCTGATGCGTACCAGTCCAGCACCGGAGAGCTCAGCCAGGTAGTGGGGCTCCTCAGAGACATTAAACAGCAGCAGGCTGCCCATCATGCCCGCTTGGACTCCCACATGTCCCACGTGGAGTCACACATGTCCCGTGTGGACTCACACATGTCCCGCGTGGAGTCCAAGTGGGATGCACTGCATGAGATGACGGCGGTGCACAGGGACATTTTACAATGCCTCCGCCAGATGAACAGCAACCAGTCCACACCTCCCTGTGTGCCAACAACATCTGGTGCCGAACAAACTGCAACTGCCACAGGGAGGGAGGAGGACTCTGGCGGAGAGTCCCCTGCACTGCAGCAGCCTGCACTTGAGGGCCCCCCCAAGAAGAGGGGTCGTCCGAGGAGGGAAAAGTGAGAGGCCGATGGCCAAGCGCAACTCCCAGGAAGCCTGAACCTGTTCTGGATGTTCGCCTTTGTGCACAGACTGTTCACCCTGTTGACGGCAACACTACTCCCACACATTGCATGGGGAGTACAAGTTGGACCAATGTGTCAGACAACTGTGGCCCCGATACTGGGGATCCTGTCTACCCGGACTTTCAATTCACCTAGGAACTTGGGATTGCAAGATTCATGTACAGCACAACCCATCCTATGCACTATTAACACAAATGTATCACAATAAACACACTAATACACCATACTTGCCTCTGTCGTGATTCCAACGTGGGTGCTGTTATGGGGATGATGAACTGCAAAATTACACTGTGTATGCGAACTGCAACAGCAAGGACAACACAGGCATGTGAGTACAGGAAACGTGACACACATGAGGGAGACACACCACCAGGGCTACACGACACATACACACCTAGGCCATCTGACTCATTGCCTACACTGATGTTGCCAGGGAAGACGGTGCAATGCACAGACACCACACCCATTCCCAGTTGTAGTCAAGTAGCCCACAGGTGCAGTAAGCAAATGGCAGTCAAATATGTGACCACAGACAACGCACATCACAAAGTGAAGCACAGGTTTATTACACAGTTGCAACATGCCGTAACCACTACAGATGCAAGGTAACCCCACCTGGCAGCGGGCACACAGTCAACAACTGTAGACGGAAGGAAGTCCATGGGTGTGGCGCACATCACCTGTAGGGACACAACAGCTACCAGCCTGGATGTGCAATCACGTCGTCGGTGGACACAGTTGACCAAACGAATCTGAAAGTACCCTGTGAAGGACAGAAATGACACACAGTCAAAAGCAATGGAGTACAGGACAGAACAGCAAAACACATGCACAGTACATGTTACAAGATACCCACCCAGAACCAAGTTAGCATGTCAACACTGTTGGGGAGTACAGCCTACCTGTTAGCACACATCGCAACACACATCCAGTCAAGTGGCCCATGGACACACTCCCACAGCACCAGAGCACCACCCATACATCATGCCAACTCACATCATTGACATGACACCTCAGGATACTCACATTCAGCTAAAGAAGTTGGTGATGAGCTGTGTGCGGACATCACCATCACCATCATCATCATCATCATCGTCACTGGCATCGTGGTCCAGGCCAGGATCCTCCACAGGTGGCGGATGTTGGTCATTGTCATCCTGGATGAGAGGCAACTCCTTCCGCACTGCCAGGTTGTGGAGCATGCAGCAGACGATGATAATCTTGCACACTTTCGCAGGGGCATATGGGAGGGACCCTCCGGTCTTGTCCAGGCAGCGGAAGCGGCTCTTCAGGAGACCAAAGGTCCGCTCAATCACTCTCCTGGTCCGACCATGTGCCTCATTGTAGCGCATCTGGGCAGGTGTCACAGGGTTCCTGAGGGGTGTCAGAAACCACGGCATGTTGGGGTATCCCGAGTCACCTACGGACAGACAAGTGCACATTAGCTGACTTGGAACAGTGGGCGGAATACTACAGATCAGATCACACACAATGGCACAAAGTCAGTACACACCGACAAGCCAGGCACGCTGGTTCTGCATCTGTGCCATCATCCTGGGGATGCGACTACTCCTCATCACAAAGGCATCGTGTGCTGAACCAGGGAAACGGGCACACACGTGTGTGATGGTCATGTCTGCAAGACACACCACCAGTGCATTGACCGAGTGGTAGTGCTTGCGGTTCCTGTAGGCCTGCTCCTGGGCCTGTGGTGGTACCAAAGCCACATGTGTCCCATCAATGGAGCCAATTACATGCGGCATCCTCCCCAGGGCATAAAAGTCACTCTTCACGTCAGTGAGTCGTCGCAGTCTAGGAAATAGATGTACCGGTTCAGGAAGAACAACATTGCCGCCAAAACATCGCGGAGCACACGGCTGAACATGGTCTGTGACATCCCACCAGCAGTCGCCACAGTATGTTGGAAGGTACCAGTGGCAAAGAAGTGTAGGGCTGCCATCACCTTCACCTTGGGGGTCAGCGCTGTAGGATACGGCCGGCCAGGCTGCAAATGTGGGGACAACTGCACTGCCAAATCCTCAATCAGCTGCCTGGTGAAGCGGTACCGTCGGATGCTGTCCCGTTCCACCATCGTTGCCAGGTCTGGGAATGGCCGATGGACAGCAGGAGCCCTGCAGTGCAGAGGAGAAGTAAGCAAGATTGTCAGTCACCCCACATATGCGGCATTGAACACACTCAAGATCCCAACATACATCATTATGAGGCACAACTACATGAAGTGTGCAGTACCGGAAGGACATGTATGGTACATACATGGCCAACATCTGTCAACACGGTCCAACAGGTGGCATCAATTAGTCCCAGGTTGGCCCATTGGATATCATGAGGCCGTGTCACAGTTCCCATCTCCTGCTGCCGTGTCACAATAACCCCCACAGGGACATGTGAGGACAGATGTGTCCCAGGCACCACAGCTCAACGACAGGTACATTCCCAGGGACCCTGTAATGCCACATGGACATTGGCATTACATGGAGTATCATGTATACACCACAGCAAAACAACCATGACCCCCACAGGTAGTGGCCCCACTTGCCACGGCAGGACAGACATGGACGTCTGTGACACACACGCACAACATCAGAGTCCATGCACACACAACGTGGATGTGGAGACTGTCTCCCATTGTGCACATGAAATCAGAGACATTGTAAACACCACATGCACAAAGACTGTGGAGGACCATCACTATTGTGCCACTGGGACACCCTGGCTCAAACATACCATCCCACATGGGACTCACGGGGTATGTGACATGACATACACATACACCACTGTGAAATGTGACCATGGCACATGCACAGATATGAACAGTTGCACATCACAGTGGTCACGTACACGTAACACCCAGGATCCTGTCCCCATGAACACGTGCACAGCCTGGGGGTGGCTGCCCACAGGTGACACCCACAGGACAACGTGTACACCAACATACACACAATAGGAAATGCAGCCTTACATGCCTTATGATAAAGTTTGGACAGGCTGTCGTGTGGTAGGTGTGCCCCTCACTACCTGGGAGCTATCTGTGGCTGGCATATGTCCATCTGAGACAGGTATGCTGACATATGCCAGTCACATGTACAGTGATGCGTTGAACTGCAATGGACCGATCGGTGCCTCCGGCCGGCCCATTGCTTTCAATGTGTGCGGGTACGCGTTGTACCCCTGTGCGCGTTGAACAGCAATGGACCGATCGGTGCCTCCGGCCGGCCCATTGCTTTCAATGTGTGCGGGTACGCGTTGTACCCCTGTGCGCGTTGAACTGCAATGGACCGATCGGTGCCTCCGGCCGGCCCATTGCTTTCAATGTGTGCGAGTGCAGCGTTGTACCCCTGTGCGCGTTGAACTGCAATGGACCGATCGGTGCCTCCGGCCGGCCCATTGCTTTCAATGTGTGCGAGTGCAGCGTTGTACCCCTGTGCGCGTTGAACTGCAATGGACCGATCGGTGCCTCCGGCCGGCCCATTGCTTTCAATGTGTGCGAGTGCAGCGTTGTACCCCTGTGCGCGTTGAACTGCAATGGACCGATCGGTGCCTCCGGCCGGCCCATTGCTTTCAATGTGTGCGAGTGCGCGTTGTACCCCTGTGCGCGTTGAACTGCAATGGACCGATCGGTGCCTCCGGCCGGCCCATTGCTTTCAATGTGTGCGGGTGCGCGTTGTACCCCTGTGCGTGTTGAACTGCAATGGACCGATCGGTGCCTCCGGCCGGCCCATTGCTTTCAATGTGTGCGGAGTACGCGTTGTACCCCTGTGCGCGTTGAACTGCAATGGACCGATCGGTGCCTCCGGCCGGCCCATTGCTTTCAATGTGTGCGGGTACGCGTTGTACCCCTGTGCGCGTTGAACTGCAATGGACCGATCGGTGCCTCCGGCCGGCCCATTGCTTTCAATGTGTGCGGGTGCGCGTTGTACCCCTGTGCGCGTTGAACAGCAATGGACCGATCGGTGCCTCCGGCCCGGCCCATTGCTTTCAATGTGTGCGGGTGCAGCGTTGTACCCCTGTGTGCGTTGAACTGCAATGGACCGATCGGTGCCTCCGGCCGGCCCATTGCTTTCAATGTGTGCGGGTACGCGTTGTACCCCTGTGCGCGTTGAACTGCAATGGACCGATCGGTGCCTCCGGCCGGCCCATTGCTTTCAATGTGTGCGGGTGCGCGTTGTACCCCTGTGCGCGTTGAACAGCAATGGACCGATCGGTGCCTCCGGCCGGCCCATTGCTTTCAATGTGTGCGGGTACGCGTTGTACCCCTGTGTGTGTTGAACTGCAATGGACCGATCGGTGCCTCCGGCCGGCCCATTGCTTTCAATGTGTGCGGGTACGCGTTGTACCCCTGTGCGCGTTGAACTGCAATGGACCGATCGGTGCCTCCGGCCGGCCCATTGCTTTCAATGTGTGCGGGTACGCGTTGTACCCCTGTGCGCGTTGAACTGCAATGGACCGATCGGTGCCTCCGGCCGGCCCATTGCTTTCAATGTGTGCGGGTACGCGTTGTACCCCTGTGCGCGTTGAACTGCAATGGACCGATCGGTGCCTCCGGCCGGCCCATTGCTTTCAATGTGTGCGGGTACGCGTTGTACCCCTGTGCGCGTTGTACCGCAATGGACCGATCGGTGCGCACCCATTGACAATGGGCTTGCCTGGCAACAGACGCGTTTTCGAATTTCGAGCGAGTCGGTTGCTGGAAAATCAGTTGGTCACCCACAACAATGTTGCAAAATCATGTATGTCATGAAGTTGAAGATTTGAAGGATGCTGTGGGCGTGTTTTGGTGCTGCTATTCCATGGATTGGCCAGATTCAGAAGATGCAAACGACTTGGACCTATCACTTTGGACACAAGGGACAGTATCTGCCTCTCCAGCACATATATATTGCTGGCTGTTCCCCTGAGAGCCCACTTGCCTGCACTACATGCTCCAAGACGACATCTGCCACTGCACTGCTGCTGTCTCTGCCCCTCTGGACCCTGCAATGGCACGTACTGTGGAGAGAGCCCCAGCCTTCAGCCTTGAAGAGAACCAGGCCCTGCTGGACATCCTACTTCCACAGTACAGCAAGCTGTATGGGACACCAGGGGAGCAGGTGAGTGTTCTGTGCACTGCCTTTCTGAATGTGCATTTTGTCTGACTAGCAAGGCTGAGAGTCTGCACGCCACTGGCTAGCAGGCTCACTGAGTAGTTGTCACCCCCATAGTGTGTAGTGACTTGCACTGGACAGGTATGGTGCAGTGACAGTGCATTTGAACATGGTTTTACTTCCCATGCAATGATACCATGTAGTGACGTCTGGCAAACTGTCCATGGTCAGCTTTGCACTGCCTGTGTACATCATGTGCCCCTGTGATTGAGAAATGTATATACAACTGTGTCATGCACGGATATGTTGCATGTGTGGTAATGGCCTTTTCACTTTGTCATCCTCACAGGTTAATGCCCATCGGAAGCAGGAAATCTGGAAGGACATCGTCCGGGCTGTCCGGTCCGTGGGGGTCTACAAGCGCCGGATCCGCAACTGCCAGAAGAGGTGGCAGGACCTTCGGGGCTGGACCCAGAGGATTGCACGGGTCCAGCTGAAGCTGTCGCCTCCTCGCAGGAGGGGCGGAACACGGACCCTGACCCCCACATGCTCCAGATCCTGGCGGTGGTCTTTCCAGACCTGGATGGGCAGCTGAAGGCCAGACAGCAGCAAGGAGGGGTGAGTCAAAGACTGCACTGTGAACTCTGTATTACATGCTTTGTGCCCTCCTCTGGCCTGGTTCAACTGCCACAGTGCAGCAGTCATGTTGTCCAGGAGCCATGTCCCTCTATTGTGCACTGCCCACTGCTCATCTGATACCCAGGTGTGGCCCTTACAGTCAGGGAATTGTGTCACTTGGGACTGTGTCCTTGCAGTTTGCTTCACTAAAGGTGGGGGACAGCATCTGTTTCCCTAACTCTGTTGTGGGCATCATGGGTGGGTCCATTGTTCACACAACGCCTGGGTTTGGACATGTGATCTGCGTGTTGCTTTGATATGCGGTCCACTTGCTGAGCTGAGCCACCACATGTGCCTGGGGTATGTGGCACACGCCCATGCAGCGGGTGGGAACAATGTTTGTGCCCCAGGAGTGTGCAGATTACGTGTGTCACACATACATAGCCAGCTATCCACTGTCCAGGGCACATCCCTCATTCATGTGGAGCAGGACAGTCATGCCTACTCCAGGCCATGCAATGCACTCGGTACTCCCACTCCTGTGTATCAGCTGACACATTGTGCACAGTGATTTGACCCCTCCGGTGTCTGCCTCTGTGTCAGTGTGCTGTGGATTAGTTGCCAGGACTGCTGTGGTGTTTCTTGGTAGGGGCTCAGCATGCCCCTGGAGATGTGACCATAGGAGACGATACTTGTGTGTCACATAGGTGTTTGATCAGCTGCCCGTGCAGACTGGGGTATGCGAATGTGATGTTCAGGCAGCTGTTCCCCATTCACAGCAAATTGTGAGGGGCTCAGGTTCAGAGGGCAGTGTCACAGGTCTCCCATATGTCCAATAGGTGTGACCTGGACAGATGAGGGTTGAGATGATGTGTTGTGTGGGGGATGTACATGTGCACTTGTGCAGCTCCAGGACTTGCATTCCCCATGACCTACTATTGTGACACAGTGCATAGTGTTGTTGTCTGGCTGCCAAGTCATACATCACTGAGACAGTGATGTATGACTTAACAGTCATGCCTCTGCCATGGCATGTGTCAACATATTTGTGGTCCTGCAGGGGAGTGACATGTGCTACATGCACACCATAGTGGCGCTGGCTATCAGGACATGGGTGCATCATGGTGTCTGTCGCTGGTATGCATCACATGCATTTCCTATTTGACTCTGGGCATCCCTTTCATCCGGAAACCTGTACTGACTCAGTGGCAAGAGCTGTGATGTGTCCACACCGTGTCCTCTGCACTGTCCAACTACTGTGTACTTGGTGCATGTGTCCACACTGGGGTGTTGCAATCCAACAGACACCAGACAGATGGGTGCAAGGCCATGTGGGATGTGAGTGCCATGCTTGGCATCAGACTGACAATTGGCTTCTCCTGTTCAGTTAGGGCACTTTTAGCAATGTACAACTAATGATGCCAGGGCTTGCTCTGTGATGTGCTGTGCTCACAGTGGTGTGTGCGTTTGGTGCAGGTGACTGATGTCTGTCTGTTTCCCCATTGTTTGCAGATACATCCACGGCCACGGAAGGGGACAGCTCCACGGACCAGGAGGAGCCAGAGAGCCAGACTGGGTCAGCAGCCGAGGAGTGGTCGGAGGGACCCAGTGGCACGGAGGGCGAGGGGAGCCACACCGAGGAATCCTCAGCACCATCCACCTCAGCTGAGGACCAGAGCAACTCGGAGGATGACTCCCTTGTGGAGGCGGGTGTCAGCAGCCACCACACCCCAGCTAGTGTTGCTGTCCCCGCCACCACCAGCACCACCACCGCCCTCCCATCGGCTCCCATTCCCCAGGTCCGTGGAGGCTCCCATGTTCGGGAGCGTGTCTCCTTTGGCCCAGGCACCGCACCCCCTGCCCCTGTGTCCCCTGCTGCCCTGAGTGAGGAGTCTGTGTGCCTCCTTCGCCAGCTCCATGTAGGGCAGACAGCCATGCTGAGTGTCCTCCATGCGCACACCGCACTGTTGACTCAGCTGGTGTCGTTCATGGAGGGCATCTCATCGGGCATGTCTGACCTACAGAGGGGCAACAGGTCCATGGACTCCTCCTGGCGGCAGCAGTGTCCCTCCTCAGACAGTCCCTCACCCCTCCTGCCTCTGCTCCATCCACACTCCCCAGCACCTTGCCCGTCCCAAGCACACACACACCGGCACAGGCACACACCAGCACACACACATCCAGCACACAGACACACACGCCACAAACTAAACACACACGCACGCACAGTCAGGGGACTGAAACCAGACTCACAGGGGATGGGGCCCTGGTACACACACACGCATCCACGGGCACTGCGCAGTCCTCAGTTGCCTCTCCCTCCAAAGCACCCTCCCTTGCCTCACCTGCAACCCCAAAGACCCAGCGCCTCTTCCTCAGTGACCTCAGCCTCTTCCCCTCCGATCCAGCTGCCCCAGCATCCAGGGGGAAGAGGAAGCCCCCACACGGAGCAGAGTGCCCCTCGCCCCGGACACCCTCCCCCAGGTGCAGACAGACTGAGGCCCCCACCCGCAAGTCCCCCGCAGTGGTAAGAGCAAGACCCCGCCGCCGCCCTGCAGCTCAAGCACCAGGTCACCTTCCTCCATCCCTCAGGCCCCCACTCCACAGGTGCCCCTGCCACACCCTGCCCCAGGTTCCCCCACCCACAGATATACCATCCCCAAGAGGCTCCGGCCTTCTCCCCCTGCCACTTGCTCTCCCGGCACCACACCCCCCGCTGCGCTTGTCTGTGCCACTGATGTGGTGAGGGTGTCCTCCCCCTCTGTCCAGCCCACCTTGCCTGTTCCCCATTCTCCTCCCCTGGTGGTAGGCACTGCAGTGGAGTCCACTACCACCCTGTCTGACTTGGGCACTGCAGTGGCGGACCTGTCCACTCCATCTGCAGGGTCCACTGCAGTCGTGCCGGCACCCACAACATCTGAGCCATGCCCCCAGTTGTGCCGGCACACACCATGTCAGACACCTCCACTGCAGTTGTCAGTGGCTCTCCAGCACCCACCACCCCTTCCCTGCTTCCTCCTGGTGAGCCCTGATCCTGTCCCTGCGGTGCCTGGCCTACCCCCCGGTTGCCCCTCCTAGTGGATTGTCCCTGGTTTTGTGCAGGCATGTGTAGGGTGGCATCTGCCACTGTCACCCACTTGTGACTTTGTTGATGGACTGGCCATTGGCCTTTGTTTATGTTCTACCGGACTTCTACTTTTAATGCCACATATGCTGAATAAAGCAACTTTCTGTTCTCTAGTGCTTTTGCTTCTGATGTACATGATGTTGATGATGCTAAGAATGCCCTTGCTGCAGTGATGGTGATATTTGGTCTCATGATAATGAAGTGTTACTGTGCAGGAACCCATGTGGTCCAGGGGTTATGTGTCCTATCCTGTGGTGTATCCATGTCATCCATAGCAGCATCTGAGGGTGTCATGTGTTCAGTATTTGGCAATGAGATTTCCTACTTAGATTGGCAACTTCACATCTGTGGCTTCCACCCCTGCACATCTGTTGTGCCTGCCATTGTTCTATTCGTCTACTTCCCTGACCGTGTGGCCATCTCCAGTGAACATGCAGGTTTGGGCATCAATGGGGAAGGACTCATCTGTGTTGTCAGTGCAACATTGCTATACAAGTGTGTTGGATCTGTGCTGACGATTCCGTTGGCACTTCCATGACCAGGCTGATGGGACGGGAGCCCTCATTTGTTGCTAATTGTTGATTGTGTGTCCCATTGCTGCCATGGTATGGTATCTGTTCGCCTCACATCTGCAGTCTCCACAGGGTATCTGCATGTGTGTGCCCATTGGTGCAAATATGTGGGTCTGCATTCGGATGGTCACTTCTGTCATTGTGTCATTGATGATTGTTGACGGTGTCAGCCCCCATGGGTGTTGTTTGTCTGCACATGGCCAAAGTTATGTCTTATTTGCACTGCAGGATTTGGCTCCCCCAATTTATGTTGCAATGGGACACATACACTACTTTGCCACTGATGTGTTTGTTGTTCTGTGACCAGGAATCATCCATGCAGTTTGGCAGTTGCACCTCTTACTTTGTCAACACTTGCCTTTTGGTCACTGTGATGATGGGGGTTTGGACCCCATTGCCACAATGTTCAAAATGTGCTTCTGCTATGGACCCCACACTTACCTTTTGGTCACTGTGATGATGGGGGTTTGGACCCCATTGCCACAATGTTCAAAATGTGCTTCAGCTATGGACCCCACACTTACATTTTGGTCAGTGTGGTGATGGGGGTTTGGACCCCATTGCCACAATGTTCAAAATGTGCTTCTGCTATGGACCCCACACTTACCTTTTGGTCACTGTGATGATGGGGGTTTGGACCCCATTGCCACAATGTTCAAAATTTGCTTCTGCTATGGACCCCACACTTACATTTTGGTCACTGTGATGATGGGGGTTTGGACCCCATTGCCACAATGTTCAAAATGTGCTTCTGCTATGGACCCCACACTTACCTTTTGGTCACTGTGATGATGGGTGTTTGGACCCCATTGCCACAATGTTCAAAATGTGCTTCTGCTATGGACCCCACACTTACCTTTTGGTCACTGTGATGATGGGGGTTTGGACCCCATTGCCACAATGTTCAAAATGTGCTTCTGCTATGGACCCCACACTTACCTTTTGGTCACTGTGATGATGGGGGTTTGGACCCCATTGCCACAATGTTCAAAATGTGCTTCAGCTATGGACCCCACACCTACATTTTGGTCACTGTGATGATGGGGGTTTGGACCCCATTGCCACAATGGTCATGGCCTGCTTGCATTGTGGGTGCCACACACATATATGTGTGGCACATGTGCTAGGGGTCACATTGTATGTTCAAAGTCATGTTCGGTGTTGTAGGCATTTGACACAGTCTACACACGCTTGTCATGGTGTTGGGGGGATGTCTTCTTCTTGCATTCCCTAGGTTGTGGTGTGCTGGTTGTGTCATGCATTGTCCATCCTATGAGTGGGGGTGGTAGTAGTGGTGAGGCATCCTGCCCCCTGGCTAAGGGTGGTGGTAGGCATCCAGCCCCCCTGGGTGAGGGTGGTAGTAGTGGTAGGCATCCTGCCCCCCTGGCTAAGGGTGGTAGTAGTGGTAGGCATCCTGCCCCCTGGGTGAGGGTGGTAGTAGTGGTAGGCATCCTGCCCCCTGGGTAAGGGTGGTAGTAGTGGTAGGCATCCTGCCCCCTGGGTGATGGTGGTAGTAGTGGTAGGCATCCTGCCCCCCTGTGTAAGGGTGGTAGTAGTGGTAGGCATCCTGCCCCCCTGGGTGAGGGTGGTAGTAGTGGTAGGCATCCTGCCCCCCTGGGTGAGGGTGGTAGTAGTGGTGGGCATCCTGCCCCCTGGGTGAGGGTGGTAGTAGTGGTAGGCATCCTGCCCCCTGGCTAAGGGTGGTAGTAGTGGTAGGCATCCTGCCCCCCTGGGTGAGGGTGGTAGTAGTGGTAGGCATCCTGCCCCCTGGGTAAGGGTGGTAGTAGTGGTAGGCATCCTGCCCCCCTGGGTGATGGTGGTAGTAGTGGTAGGCATCCTGCCCCCTGTGTAAGGGTGGTAGTAGTGGTAGGCATCCTGCCCCCCTGGGTGAGGGTGGTAGTAGTGGTAGGCATCCTGCCCCCTGGGTGAGGGTGGTAGTAGTGGTGGGCATCCTGCCCCCTGGGTGAGGGTGGTAGTAGTGGTAGGCATCCTGCCCCCTGGGTGAGGGTGGTAGTAGTGGTAAGCATCCTGCCCCCCTGGCTAAGGGTGGTAGTAGTGGTAGGCATCCTGCCCCCTGGGTAAGGGTGGTAGTAGTGGTAGGCATCCTGCCCCCCTGGGTGATGGTGGTAGTAGTGGTAGGCATCCTGCCCCCTGGCTAAGGGGTGGTGGTAGGCATCCAGCCCCCCTGGGTGAGGGTGGTAGTAGTGATAGGCATCCTGCCCCCCTGGCTAAGGGTGGTAGTAGTGGTAGGCATCCTGCCCCCCTGGGTGAGGGTGGTAGTAGTGGTAGGCATCCTGGCCCCCTGGGTAAGGGTGGTAGTAGTGGTAGGCATCCATGCCCCCTGGGTGAGGGTGGTAGTAGTGGTAGGCATCCAGGCCCCCTGGGTGAGGGTGGTAGTAGTGGTAGGCATCCTGCCCCCTGGGTAAGGGTGGTAGTAGTGGTAGGCATCCTGCCCCCCTGGGTGAGGGTGGTAGTAGTGGTAGGCATCCATGCCCCCTGGGTAGGGGTGGTGGTAGTGGTAGGCATCCTGCCCCCTGGGTGATGGTGGTAGTAGTGGTAGGCATCCTGCCCCCTGTGTAGGGGTGGTGGTAGTGGTAGGCATCCTGCCCCCTGGGTGAGGGTGGTAGTAGTGGTGGGCATCCTGCCCCCTGGGTGAGGGTGGTAGTAGTGGTAGGCATCCTGCCCCCTGGGTGAGGGTGGTAGTAGTGGTAGGCATCCTGCCCCCTGAGCTAAGGGTGGTAGTAGTGGTAGGCATCCTGGCCCCCTGGGTAGGGGTGGTAGTAGTGGTAGGCATCCTGCCCCCTGGGTGATGGTGGCAGTAGTGGTAGGCATCCTGCCCCCTGGCTAGAGGTGGTGTGGTGGTAGGCATCCAGCCCCCTGGGTGAGGGTGGTAGTAGTGGTAGGCATCCTGCCCCCCTGGCTAGGGGTGGTAGTAGTGGTAGGCATCCTGCCCCCTGGGTGAGGGTGGTAGTAGTGGTAGGCATCCTGCCCCCTGGGTAAGGGTGGTAGTAGTGGTAGGCATCCTGCCCCCCTGGGTGATGGTGGTAGTAGTGGTAGGCATCCTGCCCCCTGGGTGAGGGTGGTAGTAGTGGTAAGCATCCTGGCCCCCTGGCTGAGGGATGGTAGTAGTGGTAGGCATCCTGCACTCCCTGGGTAAGGGTGGTAGTAGTGGTAGGCATCCTGGACCCCCTGGGTGAGGGTGGTAGTTGGTGGTAGGCATCCATGCCCCCTATGAGTGGGGATGGTAGTAGTGGCAGGCATCCTGGCCCCCTGGGTGAGGGGTGGTGGTAGTGGTAGGCATCCATGCCCCCTGGGTAGAGGGTGGTGGTAGTGGTAGGCATCCATGCCCCCTATGAGTGGGGATGGTAGTAGTGGTAGGCATCCTGGCCCCCTGGGTAGGGGTGGTGGTAGTGGTAGGCATCCATGCCCCCTGGAGTGAGGGATGGTAGTAGTG